>JAFMSR010000011.1:3023410-3202634 GCA_022818135.1 Saxidomus purpurata
AATTTGATCTAATGCTTTGTTGTTGGTTTCCAAATAATAAATTTTTAGCGCATGCGTATATTTCGGAATTCACGCGTGATGAATAGCCATTGAATTCAATATATCAGACCCTGGTGATAGTGACTGATTAAAAATTTTATAATATCTATTTATCTAATAAGATTAATGAAAAATATCTGAGTATAATAATACAAATGTAAATCATTAAAAAAAAAAAGCAGTTAAAACTTGCTGTAATTTTGTTCCGTGAAAATTAAGACATACCAGGAACGACCTATAGAGGACATACTGTATAAATATTATTCGATAACAGTAAGGTTTCGATACTAGATGTGGTGTCGTGTCAGGTTTTGCATGTTCAACCAGAATTGGTTTCCTTGAGTTCTTTTGGGGCCATGCCTCAACATCAACCATCACCTATTTCCAAAATATTTACATGTCAGTTTTGTTTGTGGGCCCGCTGTAATACTTTGTATCACAGTTTTTCTTGTGTATATTTAATGAGAAAACATTGGACGAATATACATTTTCTGCCTTTGGTAAGGGCGCTATTTTAGAGCGTTTTGAGACCTTGAGTCATATTCCAGTAGCATCTTAAGTCAAATCTCAAATGTTCCTTAAACTTAACAATTTCCCGAAGTAGATAATTTAAAAAGGAGAACGTGCATTGCAGCATGAAAATTTATTAAATCTTCCATGACCATTTTCTATAATGATGATGAAATTACATACAATCATTAAATTTTAAGCGAGTTATAATGATTAAAACTTTAGACGTATAATCAGATTAACGGGACTGATTGATTATACCTAAAGTGAGGAGTTTTAAACGCCATGATTAAGCGTATCGGCAGCGGCCACTTCATTTTTGTTCCAAAAATCCTAAAAATATATGGGTGCGACCAATAAAGTTAAGCGGCCTATTGTGCGGAAATTACGGTACAGCTCTCGGATACTGATCCTGAATTGCGAACTGGCAAGTACGATTACTCAGATCACTTGTATCACTGAGATAGATGACGAAAAACAAGAAACAAAAATCCCTGAAAGGCCTCAGTATTAATTCCTATAAAATATTTTTGAAATTATACGCTACTAAATCATGAAGCGTTACAACCACTTTCGACAATCCTGTATGAACATATAGTGCAACGGTGCCGTAAAACCAACTTTTTCAACAGTTTTTTTTCAAACTGCACTCGTGTTGTTTATTCTATCTATTACTTAAAATACATATTTATGTTTTAGTATATCATTTAGGAGAATACTTTTCACCGGAAACTATGAGAGAGCAGCTTTAACAAAAATGTAAAAACTAAACATCAAAAACATCAAAAAGTTATACCGTTTCTTTCAAATGTCAACTGAACCAGAACCTAGCTACCTATTAGTTTTGATAACTGGGGAACAGTAAACTAGAAATTACCTCTAAAGTTACATTCTCTTTTGGCATGATCGAAACATTAATTTTGTACTTAAAGATGCATAATAAAGGCAATATGTATTTTGTTGTTTACGTAAAGACGTCGCGATAAAATAACGCAAATTTGTATTAGTACGCAAAGAGATAGAGGAACAAAATAATGAACATTGTGAGCAACTTGAATATGAAATTATTTAGAACATGATTTAAAATGTTTGAACATGTAGGAAATACTGAGGAAACTATGTGTGTGTAAGATATCAATTAAATGTATTAGCCGAAGTAGGGCCGTGTCCGAAGTGAGTATTTTGGCGTTTCATATGTACTTTGGCGTTTCGAATGTGTACAGGGTAGGTATATAGAAATAAACTATATAACATCTAAATCAAAATGGTTTAATAAATGGTGTTTGTTTTTTGTTATTCTGAAATTGAATGAGTAATTTCTGTTGTGAAAACTTGAATTCGAATGCATGTTTATCCTAAAGTTTAGGTATAAGTATGGTAAACATATTTCCATAGACTTACATTGTAAGTTTTACAGCCAGTGCGACTACCCAAACTCTCACAGACTGCTAAAATGCATTCTTTTTTGCAGAATAGTCCTAGTCACATTATACAAAATAGCACCATTTATTATGGAACGCCGCAACTGCCTTATTTGACGGTACAACTTGACGTTCAGTCATAACAACATGACATGTAATGCTTTCACCTTGATATGTGACACTTTTATTTATACTTGTGACGGTTTTATCATAACATGTGACAGAAAAGCCTTTTTGTGTGGTGGAATCAAAATTACGTGTGATAGTTTTACCCTGATGTGTGACAGTTTCATTTATACATGCAACGACACGTCTGATACATGTGACGGTTTTATCATTATATGTGACCGAATCGCCTATCCGTGTGTTGAATTCAACATAACATGTGACAGTTCCACTCTGTTCTGTGATAACACTAGTACATGTGACGGTTTTATCATTATATGTGACAGAATCATCATTCCGTGTGATAATCTAAAAATTACGTGTGATAGTTTCACCTTGATATGTCACCCTTTTATTGATACATGTGATGACACAATTTATACATGTGACGGTTTTATCATTATATGTGACAGAATCGTCATTCCGTTTGATGGTATCAACATAACGTAAGGTAGTTTCACCTTGATATGTGACACTTTTATTGATACATGTGATGATACCATTTATACATGTGACGGTTTTATCATTATATGTGACAGAATCGTCATTCCGTGTGAGTGATGGTATCAACATTACGTGTGGTGGTTTCACCTTGATATGTGACCGTCACATATATTAATGGTGTCATCACATGTATCAATAAATGTGTCACATATCATGGTGAAACTACCACACGTGATGTTGACTCCAACTAATGGAATGACGACTCTGTCTCATATAATGAAGCAACCGTCACATGTAACGAAGAAACCGTCACACATAATGATGAAACCGTCACATGTAATGATGAAACCGTCACATGTAATGATGAAACCGTCACATGTAACGAAGAAACCGTCACATGTAATGATGAAACCGTCACATGTTATGAAGAAACCGTCACATGTAATGATGAAACCGTCACATGTAACGAAGAGACCGTCACATGTAATGATGAAACCGTCACATGTAATGATGAAACCGTCACATGTATAAAAAGTGTCGTCAAATGTATGAATAAATGTGTCAAATATCAAGGTGAAACTACCACACGTAATGTTGATACCATCACACGGAATGACGATTATGTCACATATAATGATAAAACCGTCACATGTAATGACGAAACCGTCACGTACAATTCTGCTTCGGGAATGCAGGTCAAGTTGTTACGTCAAATAAGGCAGATGTGGCGTTCCATAATTCATTATTTTAAAATATCAAAATATCAAATACTTAAATTACACCCCATCTTCCTATTTTATTCATGATCTATCAACCAACGCTTATTATAAAAGAAATACTTTAAGACGGTGCAAGAAAAAACCGGGAAAAGTCAACCGGTCGGCCGTAATCGGCGAAAAACCGGATTTTTCACACCTTTCATAGAAGTGGGTCATGTCATATATCAAAATGTCGGGCTCGGCGAGTGCTTTAAGACGGTGCAAGAAAAAACCGGGAAAAGTCAACCGGTCGGCCGTAATCGGCGAAAAACCGGATTTTTCACACCTTTCATAGAAGTGGGTCATGTCATATATCAAAATGTCGGGCTCGGCGAGTGCTTTAAGACGGTGCAAGAAAAAACCGGGAAAAGTCAACCGGTCGGCCGTAATCGGCGAAAAACCGGATTTTTCACACCTTTCATAGAAGTGGGTCATGTCATATATCAAAATGTCGGGCTCGGCGAGTGCTTTAAGACGGTGCAAGAAAAAAACCGGGAAAAGTCAACCGGTCGGCCGTAATCGGCGAAAAACCGGATTTTTCACACCTTTCATAGAAGTGGGTCATGTCATATATCAAAATGTCGGGCTCGGCGAGTGCTTTAAGACGGTGCAAGAAAAAACCGGGAAAAGTCAACCGGTCGGCCGTAATCGGCGAAAAACCGGATTTTTCACACCTTTCATAGAAGTGGGTCATGTCATATATCAAAATGTCGGGCTCGGCGAGTGCTTTAAGACGGTGCAAGAAAAAACCGGGAAAAGTCAACCGGTCGGCCGTAATCGGCGAAAAACCGGATTTTTCACACCTTTCATAGAAGTGGGTCATGTCATATATCAAAATGTCGGGCTCGGCGAGTGCTTTAAGACGGTGCAAGAAAAAACCGGGAAAAGTCAACCGGTCGGCCGTAATCGGCGAAAAACCGGATTTTTCACACCTTTCATAGAAGTGGGTCATGTCATATATCAAAATGTCGGGCTCGGCGAGTGCTTTAAGACGGTGCAAGAAAAAACCGGGAAAAGTCAACCGGTCGGCCGTAATCGGCGAAAAACCGGATTTTTCACACCTTTCATAGAAGTGGGTCATGTCATATATCAAAATGTCGGGCTCGGCGAGTGCTTTAAGACGGTGCAAGAAAAAACCGGGAAAAGTCAACCGGTCGGCCGTAATCGGCGAAAAACCGGATTTTTCACACCTTTCATAGAAGTGGGTCATGTCATATATCAAAATGTCGGGCTCGGCGAGTGCTTTAAGACGGTGCAAGAAAAAACCGGGAAAAGTCAACCGGTCGGCCGTAATCGGCGAAAAACCGGATTTTTCACACCTTTCATAGAAGTGGGTCATGTCATATATCAAAATGTCGGGCTCGGCGAGTGCTTTAAGACGGTGCAAGAAAAAACCGGGAAAAGTCAACCGGTCGGCCGTAATCGGCGAAAAACCGGATTTTTCACACCTTTCATAGAAGTGGGTCATGTCATATATCAAAATGTCGGGCTCGGCGAGTGCTTTAAGACGGTGCAAGAAAAAACCGGGAAAAGTCAACCGGTCGGCCGTAATCGGCGAAAAACCGGATTTTTCACACCTTTCATAGAAGTGGGTCATGTCATATATCAAAATGTCGGGCTCGGCGAGTGCTTTAAGACGGTGCAAGAAAAAACCGGGAAAAGTCAACCGGTCGGCCGTAATCGGCGAAAAACCGGATTTTTCACACCTTTCATAGAAGTGGGTCATGTCATATATCAAAATGTCGGGCTCGGCGAGTGCTTTAAGACGGTGCAAGAAAAAACCGGGAAAAGTCAACCGGTCGGCCGTAATCGGCGAAAAACCGGATTTTTCACACCTTTCATAGAAGTGGGTCATGTCATATATCAAAATGTCGGGCTCGGCGAGTGCTTTAAGACGGTGCAAGAAAAAACCGGGAAAAGTCAACCGGTCGGCCGTAATCGGCGAAAAACCGGATTTTTCACACCTTTCATAGAAGTGGGTCATGTCATATATCAAAATGTCGGGCTCGGCGAGTGCTTTAAGACGGTGCAAGAAAAAACCGGGAAAAGTCAACCGGTCGGCCGTAATCGGCGAAAAACCGGATTTTTCACACCTTTCATAGAAGTGGGTCATGTCATATATCAAAATGTCGGGCTCGGCGAGTGCTTTAAGACGGTGCAAGAAAAAACCGGGAAAAGTCAACCGGTCGGCCGTAATCGGCGAAAAACCGGATTTTTCACACCTTTCATAGAAGTGGGTCATGTCATATATCAAAATGTCGGGCTCGGCGAGTGCTTTAAGACGGTGCAAGAAAAAAACCGGGAAAAGTCAACCGGTCGGCCGTAATCGGCGAAAAACCGGATTTTTCACACCTTTCATAGAAGTGGGTCATGTCATATATCAAAATGTCGGGCTCGGCGAGTGCTTTAAGACGGTGCAAGAAAAAACCGGGAAAAGTCAACCGGTCGGCCGTAATCGGCGAAAAACCGGATTTTTCACACCTTTCATAGAAGTGGGTCATGTCATATATCAAAATGTCGGGCTCGGCGAGTGCTTTAAGACGGTGCAAGAAAAAACCGGGAAAAGTCAACCGGTCGGCCGTAATCGGCGAAAAACCGGATTTTTCACACCTTTCATAGAAGTGGGTCATGTCATATATCAAAATGTCGGGCTCGGCGAGTGCTTTAAGACGGTGCAAGAAAAAAACCGGGAAAAGTCAACCGGTCGGCCGTAATCGGCGAAAAACCGGATTTTTCACACCTTTCATAGAAGTGGGTCATGTCATATATCAAAATGTCGGGCTCGGCGAGTGCTTTAAGACGGTGCAAGAAAAAACCGGGAAAAGTCAACCGGTCGGCCGTAATCGGCGAAAAACCGGATTTTTCACACCTTTCATAGAAGTGGGTCATGTCATATATCAAAATGTCGGGCTCGGCGAGTGCTTTAAGACGGTGCAAGAAAAAACCGGGAAAAGTCAACCGGTCGGCCGTAATCGGCGAAAAACCGGATTTTTCACACCTTTCATAGAAGTGGGTCATGTCATATATCAAAATGTCGGGCTCGGCGAGTGCTTTAAGACGGTGCAAGAAAAAACCGGGAAAAGTCAACCGGTCGGCCGTAATCGGCGAAAAACCGGATTTTTCACACCTTTCATAGAAGTGGGTCATGTCATATATCAAAATGTCGGGCTCGGCGAGTGCTTTAAGACGGTGCAAGAAAAAACCGGGAAAAGTCAACCGGTCGGCCGTAATCGGCGAAAAACCGGATTTTTCACACCTTTCATAGAAGTGGGTCATGTCATATATCAAAATGTCGGGCTCGGCGAGTGCTTTAAGACGGTGCAAGAAAAAACCGGGAAAAGTCAACCGGTCGGCCGTAATCGGCGAAAAACCGGATTTTTCACACCTTTCATAGAAGTGGGTCATGTCATATATCAAAATGTCGGGCTCGGCGAGTGCTTTAAGACGGTGCAAGAAAAAACCGGGAAAAGTCAACCGGTCGGCCGTAATCGGCGAAAAACCGGATTTTTCACACCTTTCATAGAAGTGGGTCATGTCATATATCAAAATGTCGGGCTCGGCGAGTGCTTTAAGACGGTGCAAGAAAAAACCGGGAAAAGTCAACCGGTCGGCCGTAATCGGCGAAAAACCGGATTTTTCACACCTTTCATAGAAGTGGGTCATGTCATATATCAAAATGTCGGGCTCGGCGAGTGCTTTAAGACGGTGCAAGAAAAAACCGGGAAAAGTCAACCGGTCGGCCGTAATCGGCGAAAAACCGGATTTTTCACACCTTTCATAGAAGTGGGTCATGTCATATATCAAAATGTCGGGCTCGGCGAGTGCTTTAAGACGGTGCAAGAAAAAACCGGGAAAAGTCAACCGGTCGGCCGTAATCGGCGAAAAACCGGATTTTTCACACCTTTCATAGAAGTGGGTCATGTCATATATCAAAATGTCGGGCTCGGCGAGTGCTTTAAGACGGTGCAAGAAAAAACCGGGAAAAGTCAACCGGTCGGCCGTAATCGGCGAAAAACCGGATTTTCACACCTTTCATAGAAGTGGGTCATGTCATATATCAAAATGTCGGGCTCGGCGAGTGCTTTAAGACGGTGCAAGAAAAAACCGGGAAAAGTCAACCGGTCGGCCGTAATCGGCGAAAAACCGGATTTTTCACACCTTTCATAGAAGTGGGTCATGTCATATATCAAAATGTCGGGCTCGGCGAGTGCTTTAAGACGGTGCAAGAAAAAACCGGGAAAAGTCAACCGGTCGGCCGTAATCGGCGAAAAACCGGATTTTTCACACCTTTCATAGAAGTGGGTCATGTCATATATCAAAATGTCGGGCTCGGCGAGTGCTTTAAGACGGTGCAAGAAAAAACCGGGAAAAGTCAACCGGTCGGCCGTAATCGGCGAAAAACCGGATTTTTCACACCTTTCATAGAAGTGGGTCATGTCATATATCAAAATGTCGGGCTCGGCGAGTGCTTTAAGACGGTGCAAGAAAAAACCGGGAAAAGTCAACCGGTCGGCCGTAATCGGCGAAAAACCGGATTTTTCACACCTTTCATAGAAGTGGGTCATGTCATATATCAAAATGTCGGGCTCGGCGAGTGCTTTAAGACGGTGCAAGAAAAAACCGGGAAAAGTCAACCGGTCGGCCGTAATCGGCGAAAAACCGGATTTTTCACACCTTTCATAGAAGTGGGTCATGTCATATATCAAAATGTCGGGCTCGGCGAGTGCTTTAAGACGGTGCAAGAAAAAACCGGGAAAAGTCAACCGGTCGGCCGTAATCGGCGAAAAACCGGATTTTTCACACCTTTCATAGAAGTGGGTCATGTCATATATCAAAATGTCGGGCTCGGCGAGTGCTTTAAGACGGTGCAAGAAAAAACCGGGAAAAGTCAACCGGTCGGCCGTAATCGGCGAAAAACCGGATTTTTCACACCTTTCATAGAAGTGGGTCATGTCATATATCAAAATGTCGGGCTCGGCGAGTGCTTTAAGACGGTGCAAGAAAAAACCGGGAAAAGTCAACCGGTCGGCCGTAATCGGCGAAAAACCGGATTTTTCACACCTTTCATAGAAGTGGGTCATGTCATATATCAAAATGTCGGGCTCGGCGAGTGCTTTAAGACGGTGCAAGAAAAAACCGGGAAAAGTCAACCGGTCGGCCGTAATCGGCGAAAAACCGGATTTTTCACACCTTTCATAGAAGTGGGTCATGTCATATATCAAAATGTCGGGCTCGGCGAGTGCTTTAAGACGGTGCAAGAAAAAACCGGGAAAAGTCAACCGGTCGGCCGTAATCGGCGAAAAACCGGATTTTTCACACCTTTCATAGAAGTGGGTCATGTCATATATCAAAATGTCGGGCTCGGCGAGTGCTTTAAGACGGTGCAAGAAAAAACCGGGAAAAGTCAACCGGTCGGCCGTAATCGGCGAAAAACCGGATTTTTCACACCTTTCATAGAAGTGGGTCATGTCATATATCAAAATGTCGGGCTCGGCGAGTGCTTTAAGACGGTGCAAGAAAAAAACCGGGAAAAGTCAACCGGTCGGCCGTAATCGGCGAAAAACCGGATTTTTCACACCTTTCATAGAAGTGGGTCATGTCATATATCAAAATGTCGGGCTCGGCGAGTGCTTTAAGACGGTGCAAGAAAAAACCGGGAAAAGTCAACCGGTCGGCCGTAATCGGCGAAAAACCGGATTTTTCACACCTTTCATAGAAGTGGGTCATGTCATATATCAAAATGTCGGGCTCGGCGAGTGCTTTAAGACGGTGCAAGAAAAAACCGGGAAAAGTCAACCGGTCGGCCGTAATCGGCGAAAAACCGGATTTTTCACACCTTTCATAGAAGTGGGTCATGTCATATATCAAAATGTCGGGCTCGGCGAGTGCTTTAAGACGGTGCAAGAAAAAACCGGGAAAAGTCAACCGGTCGGCCGTAATCGGCGAAAAACCGGATTTTTCACACCTTTCATAGAAGTGGGTCATGTCATATATCAAAATGTCGGGCTCGGCGAGTGCTTTAAGACGGTGCAAGAAAAAACCGGGAAAAGTCAACCGGTCGGCCGTAATCGGCGAAAAACCGGATTTTTCACACCTTTCATAGAAGTGGGTCATGTCATATATCAAAATGTCGGGCTCGGCGAGTGCTTTAAGACGGTGCAAGAAAAAACCGGGAAAAGTCAACCGGTCGGCCGTAATCGGCGAAAAACCGGATTTTTCACACCTTTCATAGAAGTGGGTCATGTCATATATCAAAATGTCGGGCTCGGCGAGTGCTTTAAGACGGTGCAAGAAAAAACCGGGAAAAGTCAACCGGTCGGCCGTAATCGGCGAAAAAACCGGATTTTTCACACCTTTCATAGAAGTGGGTCATGTCATATATCAAAATGTCGGGCTCGGCGAGTGCTTTAAGACGGTGCAAGAAAAAACCGGGAAAAGTCAACCGGTCGGCCGTAATCGGCGAAAAACCGGATTTTTCACACCTTTCATAGAAGTGGGTCATGTCATATATCAAAATGTCGGGCTCGGCGAGTGCTTTAAGACGGTGCAAGAAAAAACCGGGAAAAGTCAACCGGTCGGCCGTAATCGGCGAAAAACCGGATTTTTCACACCTTTCATAGAAGTGGGTCATGTCATATATCAAAATGTCGGGCTCGGCGAGTGCTTTAAGACGGTGCAAGAAAAAACCGGGAAAAGTCAACCGGTCGGCCGTAATCGGCGAAAAACCGGATTTTTCACACCTTTCATAGAAGTGGGTCATGTCATATATCAAAATGTCGGGCTCGGCGAGTGCTTTAAGACGGTGCAAGAAAAAACCGGGAAAAGTCAACCGGTCGGCCGTAATCGGCGAAAAACCGGATTTTTCACACCTTTCATAGAAGTGGGTCATGTCATATATCAAAATGTCGGGCTCGGCGAGTGCTTTAAGACGGTGCAAGAAAAAACCGGGAAAAGTCAACCGGTCGGCCGTAATCGGCGAAAAACCGGATTTTTCACACCTTTCATAGAAGTGGGTCATGTCATATATCAAAATGTCGGGCTCGGCGAGTGCTTTAAGACGGTGCAAGAAAAAACCGGGAAAAGTCAACCGGTCGGCCGTAATCGGCGAAAAACCGGATTTTTCACACCTTTCATAGAAGTGGGTCATGTCATATATCAAAATGTCGGGCTCGGCGAGTGCTTTAAGACGGTGCAAGAAAAAACCGGGAAAAGTCAACCGGTCGGCCGTAATCGGCGAAAAACCGGATTTTTCACACCTTTCATAGAAGTGGGTCATGTCATATATCAAAATGTCGGGCTCGGCGAGTGCTTTAAGACGGTGCAAGAAAAAACCGGGAAAAGTCAACCGGTCGGCCGTAATCGGCGAAAAACCGGATTTTTCACACCTTTCATAGAAGTGGGTCATGTCATATATCAAAATGTCGGGCTCGGCGAGTGCTTTAAGACGGTGCAAGAAAAAACCGGGAAAAGTCAACCGGTCGGCCGTAATCGGCGAAAAACCGGATTTTTCACACCTTTCATAGAAGTGGGTCATGTCATATATCAAAATGTCGGGCTCGGCGAGTGCTTTAAGACGGTGCAAGAAAAAACCGGGAAAAGTCAACCGGTCGGCCGTAATCGGCGAAAAACCGGATTTTTCACACCTTTCATAGAAGTGGGTCATGTCATATATCAAAATGTCGGGCTCGGCGAGTGCTTTAAGACGGTGCAAGAAAAAACCGGGAAAAGTCAACCGGTCGGCCGTAATCGGCGAAAAACCGGATTTTTCACACCTTTCATAGAAGTGGGTCATGTCATATATCAAAATGTCGGGCTCGGCGAGTGCTTTAAGACGGTGCAAGAAAAAACCGGGAAAAGTCAACCGGTCGGCCGTAATCGGCGAAAAACCGGATTTTTCACACCTTTCATAGAAGTGGGTCATGTCATATATCAAAATGTCGGGCTCGGCGAGTGCTTTAAGACGGTGCAAGAAAAAACCGGGAAAAGTCAACCGGTCGGCCGTAATCGGCGAAAAACCGGATTTTTCACACCTTTCATAGAAGTGGGTCATGTCATATATCAAAATGTCGGGCTCGGCGAGTGCTTTAAGACGGTGCAAGAAAAAACCGGGAAAAGTCAACCGGTCGGCCGTAATCGGCGAAAAACCGGATTTTTCACACCTTTCATAGAAGTGGGTCATGTCATATATCAAAATGTCGGGCTCGGCGAGTGCTTTAAGACGGTGCAAGAAAAAACCGGGAAAAGTCAACCGGTCGGCCGTAATCGGCGAAAAACCGGATTTTTCACACCTTTCATAGAAGTGGGTCATGTCATATATCAAAATGTCGGGCTCGGCGAGTGCTTTAAGACGGTGCAAGAAAAAACCGGGAAAAGTCAACCGGTCGGCCGTAATCGGCGAAAAACCGGATTTTTCACACCTTTCATAGAAGTGGGTCATGTCATATATCAAAATGTCGGGCTCGGCGAGTGCTTTAAGACGGTGCAAGAAAAAACCGGGAAAAGTCAACCGGTCGGCCGTAATCGGCGAAAAACCGGATTTTTCACACCTTTCATAGAAGTGGGTCATGTCATATATCAAAATGTCGGGCTCGGCGAGTGCTTTAAGACGGTGCAAGAAAAAACCGGGAAAAGTCAACCGGTCGGCCGTAATCGGCGAAAAACCGGATTTTTCACACCTTTCATAGAAGTGGGTCATGTCATATATCAAAATGTCGGGCTCGGCGAGTGCTTTAAGACGGTGCAAGAAAAAACCGGGAAAAGTCAACCGGTCGGCCGTAATCGGCGAAAAACCGGATTTTTCACACCTTTCATAGAAGTGGGTCATGTCATATATCAAAATGTCGGGCTCGGCGAGTGCTTTAAGACGGTGCAAGAAAAAACCGGGAAAAGTCAACCGGTCGGCCGTAATCGGCGAAAAACCGGATTTTTCACACCTTTCATAGAAGTGGGTCATGTCATATATCAAAATGTCGGGCTCGGCGAGTGCTTTAAGACGGTGCAAGAAAAAACCGGGAAAAGTCAACCGGTCGGCCGTAATCGGCGAAAAACCGGATTTTTCACACCTTTCATAGAAGTGGGTCATGTCATATATCAAAATGTCGGGCTCGGCGAGTGCTTTAAGACGGTGCAAGAAAAAACCGGGAAAAGTCAACCGGTCGGCCGTAATCGGCGAAAAACCGGATTTTTCACACCTTTCATAGAAGTGGGTCATGTCATATATCAAAATGTCGGGCTCGGCGAGTGCTTTAAGACGGTGCAAGAAAAAACCGGGAAAAGTCAACCGGTCGGCCGTAATCGGCGAAAAACCGGATTTTTCACACCTTTCATAGAAGTGGGTCATGTCATATATCAAAATGTCGGGCTCGGCGAGTGCTTTAAGACGGTGCAAGAAAAAACCGGGAAAAGTCAACCGGTCGGCCGTAATCGGCGAAAAACCGGATTTTTCACACCTTTCATAGAAGTGGGTCATGTCATATATCAAAATGTCGGGCTCGGCGAGTGCTTTAAGACGGTGCAAGAAAAAACCGGGAAAAGTCAACCGGTCGGCCGTAATCGGCGAAAAACCGGATTTTTCACACCTTTCATAGAAGTGGGTCATGTCATATATCAAAATGTCGGGCTCGGCGAGTGCTTTAAGACGGTGCAAGAAAAAACCGGGAAAAGTCAACCGGTCGGCCGTAATCGGCGAAAAACCGGATTTTTCACACCTTTCATAGAAGTGGGTCATGTCATATATCAAAATGTCGGGCTCGGCGAGTGCTTTAAGACGGTGCAAGAAAAAACCGGGAAAAGTCAACCGGTCGGCCGTAATCGGCGAAAAACCGGATTTTTCACACCTTTCATAGAAGTGGGTCATGTCATATATCAAAATGTCGGGCTCGGCGAGTGCTTTAAGACGGTGCAAGAAAAAACCGGGAAAAGTCAACCGGTCGGCCGTAATCGGCGAAAAACCGGATTTTTCACACCTTTCATAGAAGTGGGTCATGTCATATATCAAAATGTCGGGCTCGGCGAGTGCTTTAAGACGGTGCAAGAAAAAACCGGGAAAAGTCAACCGGTCGGCCGTAATCGGCGAAAAACCGGATTTTTCACACCTTTCATAGAAGTGGGTCATGTCATATATCAAAATGTCGGGCTCGGCGAGTGCTTTAAGACGGTGCAAGAAAAAACCGGGAAAAGTCAACCGGTCGGCCGTAATCGGCGAAAAACCGGATTTTTCACACCTTTCATAGAAGTGGGTCATGTCATATATCAAAATGTCGGGCTCGGCGAGTGCTTTAAGACGGTGCAAGAAAAAACCGGGAAAAGTCAACCGGTCGGCCGTAATCGGCGAAAAACCGGATTTTTCACACCTTTCATAGAAGTGGGTCATGTCATATATCAAAATGTCGGGCTCGGCGAGTGCTTTAAGACGGTGCAAGAAAAAACCGGGAAAAGTCAACCGGTCGGCCGTAATCGGCGAAAAACCGGATTTTTCACACCTTTCATAGAAGTGGGTCATGTCATATATCAAAATGTCGGGCTCGGCGAGTGCTTTAAGACGGTGCAAGAAAAAACCGGGAAAAGTCAACCGGTCGGCCGTAATCGGCGAAAAACCGGATTTTTCACACCTTTCATAGAAGTGGGTCATGTCATATATCAAAATGTCGGGCTCGGCGAGTGCTTTAAGACGGTGCAAGAAAAAACCGGGAAAAGTCAACCGGTCGGCCGTAATCGGCGAAAAACCGGATTTTTCACACCTTTCATAGAAGTGGGTCATGTCATATATCAAAATGTCGGGCTCGGCGAGTGCTTTAAGACGGTGCAAGAAAAAACCGGGAAAAGTCAACCGGTCGGCCGTAATCGGCGAAAAACCGGATTTTTCACACCTTTCATAGAAGTGGGTCATGTCATATATCAAAATGTCGGGCTCGGCGAGTGCTTTAAGACGGTGCAAGAAAAAACCGGGAAAAGTCAACCGGTCGGCCGTAATCGGCGAAAAACCGGATTTTTCACACCTTTCATAGAAGTGGGTCATGTCATATATCAAAATGTCGGGCTCGGCGAGTGCTTTAAGACGGTGCAAGAAAAAACCGGGAAAAGTCAACCGGTCGGCCGTAATCGGCGAAAAACCGGATTTTTCACACCTTTCATAGAAGTGGGTCATGTCATATATCAAAATGTCGGGCTCGGCGAGTGCTTTAAGACGGTGCAAGAAAAAACCGGGAAAAGTCAACCGGTCGGCCGTAATCGGCGAAAAACCGGATTTTTCACACCTTTCATAGAAGTGGGTCATGTCATATATCAAAATGTCGGGCTCGGCGAGTGCTTTAAGACGGTGCAAGAAAAAACCGGGAAAAGTCAACCGGTCGGCCGTAATCGGCGAAAAACCGGATTTTTCACACCTTTCATAGAAGTGGGTCATGTCATATATCAAAATGTCGGGCTCGGCGAGTGCTTTAAGACGGTGCAAGAAAAAACCGGGAAAAGTCAACCGGTCGGCCGTAATCGGCGAAAAACCGGATTTTTCACACCTTTCATAGAAGTGGGTCATGTCATATATCAAAATGTCGGGCTCGGCGAGTGCTTTAAGACGGTGCAAGAAAAAACCGGGAAAAGTCAACCGGTCGGCCGTAATCGGCGAAAAACCGGATTTTTCACACCTTTCATAGAAGTGGGTCATGTCATATATCAAAATGTCGGGCTCGGCGAGTGCTTTAAGACGGTGCAAGAAAAAACCGGGAAAAGTCAACCGGTCGGCCGTAATCGGCGAAAAACCGGATTTTTCACACCTTTCATAGAAGTGGGTCATGTCATATATCAAAATGTCGGGCTCGGCGAGTGCTTTAAGACGGTGCAAGAAAAAACCGGGAAAAGTCAACCGGTCGGCCGTAATCGGCGAAAAACCGGATTTTTCACACCTTTCATAGAAGTGGGTCATGTCATATATCAAAATGTCGGGCTCGGCGAGTGCTTTAAGACGGTGCAAGAAAAAACCGGGAAAAGTCAACCGGTCGGCCGTAATCGGCGAAAAACCGGATTTTTCACACCTTTCATAGAAGTGGGTCATGTCATATATCAAAATGTCGGGCTCGGCGAGTGCTTTAAGACGGTGCAAGAAAAAACCGGGAAAAGTCAACCGGTCGGCCGTAATCGGCGAAAAACCGGATTTTTCACACCTTTCATAGAAGTGGGTCATGTCATATATCAAAATGTCGGGCTCGGCGAGTGCTTTAAGACGGTGCAAGAAAAAACCGGGAAAAGTCAACCGGTCGGCCGTAATCGGCGAAAAACCGGATTTTTCACACCTTTCATAGAAGTGGGTCATGTCATATATCAAAATGTCGGGCTCGGCGAGTGCTTTAAGACGGTGCAAGAAAAAACCGGGAAAAGTCAACCGGTCGGCCGTAATCGGCGAAAAAACCGGATTTTTCACACCTTTCATAGAAGTGGGTCATGTCATATATCAAAATGTCGGGCTCGGCGAGTGCTTTAAGACGGTGCAAGAAAAAACCGGGAAAAGTCAACCGGTCGGCCGTAATCGGCGAAAAACCGGATTTTTCACACCTTTCATAGAAGTGGGTCATGTCATATATCAAAATGTCGGGCTCGGCGAGTGCTTTAAGACGGTGCAAGAAAAAACCGGGAAAAGTCAACCGGTCGGCCGTAATCGGCGAAAAACCGGATTTTTCACACCTTTCATAGAAGTGGGTCATGTCATATATCAAAATGTCGGGCTCGGCGAGTGCTTTAAGACGGTGCAAGAAAAAACCGGGAAAAGTCAACCGGTCGGCCGTAATCGGCGAAAAACCGGATTTTTCACACCTTTCATAGAAGTGGGTCATGTCATATATCAAAATGTCGGGCTCGGCGAGTGCTTTAAGACGGTGCAAGAAAAAACCGGGAAAAGTCAACCGGTCGGCCGTAATCGGCGAAAAAACCGGATTTTTCACACCTTTCATAGAAGTGGGTCATGTCATATATCAAAATGTCGGGCTCGGCGAGTGCTTTAAGACGGTGCAAGAAAAAACCGGGAAAAGTCAACCGGTCGGCCGTAATCGGCGAAAAACCGGATTTTTCACACCTTTCATAGAAGTGGGTCATGTCATATATCAAAATGTCGGGCTCGGCGAGTGCTTTAAGACGGTGCAAGAAAAAACCGGGAAAAGTCAACCGGTCGGCCGTAATCGGCGAAAAACCGGATTTTTCACACCTTTCATAGAAGTGGGTCATGTCATATATCAAAATGTCGGGCTCGGCGAGTGCTTTAAGACGGTGCAAGAAAAAACCGGGAAAAGTCAACCGGTCGGCCGTAATCGGCGAAAAACCGGATTTTTCACACCTTTCATAGAAGTGGGTCATGTCATATATCAAAATGTCGGGCTCGGCGAGTGCTTTAAGACGGTGCAAGAAAAAACCGGGAAAAGTCAACCGGTCGGCCGTAATCGGCGAAAAACCGGATTTTTCACACCTTTCATAGAAGTGGGTCATGTCATATATCAAAATGTCGGGCTCGGCGAGTGCTTTAAGACGGTGCAAGAAAAAACCGGGAAAAGTCAACCGGTCGGCCGTAATCGGCGAAAAACCGGATTTTTCACACCTTTCATAGAAGTGGGTCATGTCATATATCAAAATGTCGGGCTCGGCGAGTGCTTTAAGACGGTGCAAGAAAAAACCGGGAAAAGTCAACCGGTCGGCCGTAATCGGCGAAAAACCGGATTTTTCACACCTTTCATAGAAGTGGGTCATGTCATATATCAAAATGTCGGGCTCGGCGAGTGCTTTAAGACGGTGCAAGAAAAAACCGGGAAAAGTCAACCGGTCGGCCGTAATCGGCGAAAAACCGGATTTTTCACACCTTTCATAGAAGTGGGTCATGTCATATATCAAAATGTCGGGCTCGGCGAGTGCTTTAAGACGGTGCAAGAAAAAACCGGGAAAAGTCAACCGGTCGGCCGTAATCGGCGAAAAACCGGATTTTTCACACCTTTCATAGAAGTGGGTCATGTCATATATCAAAATGTCGGGCTCGGCGAGTGCTTTAAGACGGTGCAAGAAAAAACCGGGAAAAGTCAACCGGTCGGCCGTAATCGGCGAAAAACCGGATTTTTCACACCTTTCATAGAAGTGGGTCATGTCATATATCAAAATGTCGGGCTCGGCGAGTGCTTTAAGACGGTGCAAGAAAAAACCGGGAAAAGTCAACCGGTCGGCCGTAATCGGCGAAAAACCGGATTTTTCACACCTTTCATAGAAGTGGGTCATGTCATATATCAAAATGTCGGGCTCGGCGAGTGCTTTAAGACGGTGCAAGAAAAAACCGGGAAAAGTCAACCGGTCGGCCGTAATCGGCGAAAAACCGGATTTTTCACACCTTTCATAGAAGTGGGTCATGTCATATATCAAAATGTCGGGCTCGGCGAGTGCTTTAAGACGGTGCAAGAAAAAACCGGGAAAAGTCAACCGGTCGGCCGTAATCGGCGAAAAACCGGATTTTTCACACCTTTCATAGAAGTGGGTCATGTCATATATCAAAATGTCGGGCTCGGCGAGTGCTTTAAGACGGTGCAAGAAAAAACCGGGAAAAGTCAACCGGTCGGCCGTAATCGGCGAAAAACCGGATTTTTCACACCTTTCATAGAAGTGGGTCATGTCATATATCAAAATGTCGGGCTCGGCGAGTGCTTTAAGACGGTGCAAGAAAAAAACCGGGAAAAGTCAACCGGTCGGCCGTAATCGGCGAAAAACCGGATTTTTCACACCTTTCATAGAAGTGGGTCATGTCATATATCAAAATGTCGGGCTCGGCGAGTGCTTTAAGACGGTGCAAGAAAAAACCGGGAAAAGTCAACCGGTCGGCCGTAATCGGCGAAAAACCGGATTTTTCACACCTTTCATAGAAGTGGGTCATGTCATATATCAAAATGTCGGGCTCGGCGAGTGCTTTAAGACGGTGCAAGAAAAAACCGGGAAAAGTCAACCGGTCGGCCGTAATCGGCGAAAAACCGGATTTTTCACACCTTTCATAGAAGTGGGTCATGTCATATATCAAAATGTCGGGCTCGGCGAGTGCTTTAAGACGGTGCAAGAAAAAACCGGGAAAAGTCAACCGGTCGGCCGTAATCGGCGAAAAACCGGATTTTTCACACCTTTCATAGAAGTGGGTCATGTCATATATCAAAATGTCGGGCTCGGCGAGTGCTTTAAGACGGTGCAAGAAAAAACCGGGAAAAGTCAACCGGTCGGCCGTAATCGGCGAAAAACCGGATTTTTCACACCTTTCATAGAAGTGGGTCATGTCATATATCAAAATGTCGGGCTCGGCGAGTGCTTTAAGACGGTGCAAGAAAAAACCGGGAAAAGTCAACCGGTCGGCCGTAATCGGCGAAAAACCGGATTTTTCACACCTTTCATAGAAGTGGGTCATGTCATATATCAAAATGTCGGGCTCGGCGAGTGCTTTAAGACGGTGCAAGAAAAAACCGGGAAAAGTCAACCGGTCGGCCGTAATCGGCGAAAAACCGGATTTTTCACACCTTTCATAGAAGTGGGTCATGTCATATATCAAAATGTCGGGCTCGGCGAGTGCTTTAAGACGGTGCAAGAAAAAACCGGGAAAAGTCAACCGGTCGGCCGTAATCGGCGAAAAACCGGATTTTTCACACCTTTCATAGAAGTGGGTCATGTCATATATCAAAATGTCGGGCTCGGCGAGTGCTTTAAGACGGTGCAAGAAAAAAACCGGGAAAAGTCAACCGGTCGGCCGTAATCGGCGAAAAACCGGATTTTTCACACCTTTCATAGAAGTGGGTCATGTCATATATCAAAATGTCGGGCTCGGCGAGTGCTTTAAGACGGTGCAAGAAAAAACCGGGAAAAGTCAACCGGTCGGCCGTAATCGGCGAAAAACCGGATTTTTCACACCTTTCATAGAAGTGGGTCATGTCATATATCAAAATGTCGGGCTCGGCGAGTGCTTTAAGACGGTGCAAGAAAAAACCGGGAAAAGTCAACCGGTCGGCCGTAATCGGCGAAAAACCGGATTTTTCACACCTTTCATAGAAGTGGGTCATGTCATATATCAAAATGTCGGGCTCGGCGAGTGCTTTAAGACGGTGCAAGAAAAAACCGGGAAAAGTCAACCGGTCGGCCGTAATCGGCGAAAAACCGGATTTTTCACACCTTTCATAGAAGTGGGTCATGTCATATATCAAAATGTCGGGCTCGGCGAGTGCTTTAAGACGGTGCAAGAAAAAACCGGGAAAAGTCAACCGGTCGGCCGTAATCGGCGAAAAACCGGATTTTTCACACCTTTCATAGAAGTGGGTCATGTCATATATCAAAATGTCGGGCTCGGCGAGTGCTTTAAGACGGTGCAAGAAAAAACCGGGAAAAGTCAACCGGTCGGCCGTAATCGGCGAAAAACCGGATTTTTCACACCTTTCATAGAAGTGGGTCATGTCATATATCAAAATGTCGGGCTCGGCGAGTGCTTTAAGACGGTGCAAGAAAAAACCGGGAAAAGTCAACCGGTCGGCCGTAATCGGCGAAAAACCGGATTTTTCACACCTTTCATAGAAGTGGGTCATGTCATATATCAAAATGTCGGGCTCGGCGAGTGCTTTAAGACGGTGCAAGAAAAAACCGGGAAAAGTCAACCGGTCGGCCGTAATCGGCGAAAAACCGGATTTTTCACACCTTTCATAGAAGTGGGTCATGTCATATATCAAAATGTCGGGCTCGGCGAGTGCTTTAAGACGGTGCAAGAAAAAACCGGGAAAAGTCAACCGGTCGGCCGTAATCGGCGAAAAACCGGATTTTTCACACCTTTCATAGAAGTGGGTCATGTCATATATCAAAATGTCGGGCTCGGCGAGTGCTTTAAGACGGTGCAAGAAAAAACCGGGAAAAGTCAACCGGTCGGCCGTAATCGGCGAAAAACCGGATTTTTCACACCTTTCATAGAAGTGGGTCATGTCATATATCAAAATGTCGGGCTCGGCGAGTGCTTTAAGACGGTGCAAGAAAAAACCGGGAAAAGTCAACCGGTCGGCCGTAATCGGCGAAAAACCGGATTTTTCACACCTTTCATAGAAGTGGGTCATGTCATATATCAAAATGTCGGGCTCGGCGAGTGCTTTAAGACGGTGCAAGAAAAAACCGGGAAAAGTCAACCGGTCGGCCGTAATCGGCGAAAAACCGGATTTTTCACACCTTTCATAGAAGTGGGTCATGTCATATATCAAAATGTCGGGCTCGGCGAGTGCTTTAAGACGGTGCAAGAAAAAACCGGGAAAAGTCAACCGGTCGGCCGTAATCGGCGAAAAACCGGATTTTTCACACCTTTCATAGAAGTGGGTCATGTCATATATCAAAATGTCGGGCTCGGCGAGTGCTTTAAGACGGTGCAAGAAAAAACCGGGAAAAGTCAACCGGTCGGCCGTAATCGGCGAAAAACCGGATTTTTCACACCTTTCATAGAAGTGGGTCATGTCATATATCAAAATGTCGGGCTCGGCGAGTGCTTTAAGACGGTGCAAGAAAAAACCGGGAAAAGTCAACCGGTCGGCCGTAATCGGCGAAAAACCGGATTTTTCACACCTTTCATAGAAGTGGGTCATGTCATATATCAAAATGTCGGGCTCGGCGAGTGCTTTAAGACGGTGCAAGAAAAAACCGGGAAAAGTCAACCGGTCGGCCGTAATCGGCGAAAAACCGGATTTTTCACACCTTTCATAGAAGTGGGTCATGTCATATATCAAAATGTCGGGCTCGGCGAGTGCTTTAAGACGGTGCAAGAAAAAACCGGGAAAAGTCAACCGGTCGGCCGTAATCGGCGAAAAACCGGATTTTTCACACCTTTCATAGAAGTGGGTCATGTCATATATCAAAATGTCGGGCTCGGCGAGTGCTTTAAGACGGTGCAAGAAAAAACCGGGAAAAGTCAACCGGTCGGCCGTAATCGGCGAAAAACCGGATTTTTCACACCTTTCATAGAAGTGGGTCATGTCATATATCAAAATGTCGGGCTCGGCGAGTGCTTTAAGACGGTGCAAGAAAAAACCGGGAAAAGTCAACCGGTCGGCCGTAATCGGCGAAAAACCGGATTTTTCACACCTTTCATAGAAGTGGGTCATGTCATATATCAAAATGTCGGGCTCGGCGAGTGCTTTAAGACGGTGCAAGAAAAAACCGGGAAAAGTCAACCGGTCGGCCGTAATCGGCGAAAAACCGGATTTTTCACACCTTTCATAGAAGTGGGTCATGTCATATATCAAAATGTCGGGCTCGGCGAGTGCTTTAAGACGGTGCAAGAAAAAACCGGGAAAAGTCAACCGGTCGGCCGTAATCGGCGAAAAACCGGATTTTTCACACCTTTCATAGAAGTGGGTCATGTCATATATCAAAATGTCGGGCTCGGCGAGTGCTTTAAGACGGTGCAAGAAAAAACCGGGAAAAGTCAACCGGTCGGCCGTAATCGGCGAAAAACCGGATTTTTCACACCTTTCATAGAAGTGGGTCATGTCATATATCAAAATGTCGGGCTCGGCGAGTGCTTTAAGACGGTGCAAGAAAAAACCGGGAAAAGTCAACCGGTCGGCCGTAATCGGCGAAAAACCGGATTTTTCACACCTTTCATAGAAGTGGGTCATGTCATATATCAAAATGTCGGGCTCGGCGAGTGCTTTAAGACGGTGCAAGAAAAAACCGGGAAAAGTCAACCGGTCGGCCGTAATCGGCGAAAAACCGGATTTTTCACACCTTTCATAGAAGTGGGTCATGTCATATATCAAAATGTCGGGCTCGGCGAGTGCTTTAAGACGGTGCAAGAAAAAAACCGGGAAAAGTCAACCGGTCGGCCGTAATCGGCGAAAAACCGGATTTTTCACACCTTTCATAGAAGTGGGTCATGTCATATATCAAAATGTCGGGCTCGGCGAGTGCTTTAAGACGGTGCAAGAAAAAACCGGGAAAAGTCAACCGGTCGGCCGTAATCGGCGAAAAACCGGATTTTTCACACCTTTCATAGAAGTGGGTCATGTCATATATCAAAATGTCGGGCTCGGCGAGTGCTTTAAGACGGTGCAAGAAAAAACCGGGAAAAGTCAACCGGTCGGCCGTAATCGGCGAAAAACCGGATTTTTCACACCTTTCATAGAAGTGGGTCATGTCATATATCAAAATGTCGGGCTCGGCGAGTGCTTTAAGACGGTGCAAGAAAAAACCGGGAAAAGTCAACCGGTCGGCCGTAATCGGCGAAAAACCGGATTTTTCACACCTTTCATAGAAGTGGGTCATGTCATATATCAAAATGTCGGGCTCGGCGAGTGCTTTAAGACGGTGCAAGAAAAAACCGGGAAAAGTCAACCGGTCGGCCGTAATCGGCGAAAAACCGGATTTTTCACACCTTTCATAGAAGTGGGTCATGTCATATATCAAAATGTCGGGCTCGGCGAGTGCTTTAAGACGGTGCAAGAAAAAACCGGGAAAAGTCAACCGGTCGGCCGTAATCGGCGAAAAACCGGATTTTTCACACCTTTCATAGAAGTGGGTCATGTCATATATCAAAATGTCGGGCTCGGCGAGTGCTTTAAGACGGTGCAAGAAAAAACCGGGAAAAGTCAACCGGTCGGCCGTAATCGGCGAAAAACCGGATTTTTCACACCTTTCATAGAAGTGGGTCATGTCATATATCAAAATGTCGGGCTCGGCGAGTGCTTTAAGACGGTGCAAGAAAAAACCGGGAAAAGTCAACCGGTCGGCCGTAATCGGCGAAAAACCGGATTTTTCACACCTTTCATAGAAGTGGGTCATGTCATATATCAAAATGTCGGGCTCGGCGAGTGCTTTAAGACGGTGCAAGAAAAAACCGGGAAAAGTCAACCGGTCGGCCGTAATCGGCGAAAAACCGGATTTTTCACACCTTTCATAGAAGTGGGTCATGTCATATATCAAAATGTCGGGCTCGGCGAGTGCTTTAAGACGGTGCAAGAAAAAACCGGGAAAAGTCAACCGGTCGGCCGTAATCGGCGAAAAACCGGATTTTTCACACCTTTCATAGAAGTGGGTCATGTCATATATCAAAATGTCGGGCTCGGCGAGTGCTTTAAGACGGTGCAAGAAAAAACCGGGAAAAGTCAACCGGTCGGCCGTAATCGGCGAAAAACCGGATTTTTCACACCTTTCATAGAAGTGGGTCATGTCATATATCAAAATGTCGGGCTCGGCGAGTGCTTTAAGACGGTGCAAGAAAAAACCGGGAAAAGTCAACCGGTCGGCCGTAATCGGCGAAAAACCGGATTTTTCACACCTTTCATAGAAGTGGGTCATGTCATATATCAAAATGTCGGGCTCGGCGAGTGCTTTAAGACGGTGCAAGAAAAAACCGGGAAAAAGTCAACCGGTCGGCCGTAATCGGCGAAAAACCGGATTTTTCACACCTTTCATAGAAGTGGGTCATGTCATATATCAAAATGTCGGGCTCGGCGAGTGCTTTAAGACGGTGCAAGAAAAAAACCGGGAAAAGTCAACCGGTCGGCCGTAATCGGCGAAAAACCGGATTTTTCACACCTTTCATAGAAGTGGGTCATGTCATATATCAAAATGTCGGGCTCGGCGAGTGCTTTAAGACGGTGCAAGAAAAAACCGGGAAAAGTCAACCGGTCGGCCGTAATCGGCGAAAAACCGGATTTTTCACACCTTTCATAGAAGTGGGTCATGTCATATATCAAAATGTCGGGCTCGGCGAGTGCTTTAAGACGGTGCAAGAAAAAACCGGGAAAAGTCAACCGGTCGGCCGTAATCGGCGAA
The DNA here is from genome assembly GCA_022818135.1 of Saxidomus purpurata. Taxonomy (NCBI): domain Eukaryota; kingdom Metazoa; phylum Mollusca; class Bivalvia; order Venerida; family Veneridae; genus Saxidomus; species Saxidomus purpurata. The sequence continues at coordinate 3,047,538 of JAFMSR010000011.1, forward strand.
AAACCGGATTTTTCACACCTTTCATAGAAGTGGGTCATGTCATATATCAAAATGTCGGGCTCGGCGAGTGCTTTAAGACGGTGCAAGAAAAAACCGGGAAAAGTCAACCGGTCGGCCGTAATCGGCGAAAAACCGGATTTTTCACACCTTTCATAGAAGTGGGTCATGTCATATATCAAAATGTCGGGCTCGGCGAGTGCTTTAAGACGGTGCAAGAAAAAACCGGGAAAAGTCAACCGGTCGGCCGTAATCGGCGAAAAACCGGATTTTTCACACCTTTCATAGAAGTGGGTCATGTCATATATCAAAATGTCGGGCTCGGCGAGTGCTTTAAGACGGTGCAAGAAAAAACCGGGAAAAGTCAACCGGTCGGCCGTAATCGGCGAAAAACCGGATTTTTCACACCTTTCATAGAAGTGGGTCATGTCATATATCAAAATGTCGGGCTCGGCGAGTGCTTTAAGACGGTGCAAGAAAAAACCGGGAAAAGTCAACCGGTCGGCCGTAATCGGCGAAAAACCGGATTTTTCACACCTTTCATAGAAGTGGGTCATGTCATATATCAAAATGTCGGGCTCGGCGAGTGCTTTAAGACGGTGCAAGAAAAAACCGGGAAAAGTCAACCGGTCGGCCGTAATCGGCGAAAAACCGGATTTTTCACACCTTTCATAGAAGTGGGTCATGTCATATATCAAAATGTCGGGCTCGGCGAGTGCTTTAAGACGGTGCAAGAAAAAACCGGGAAAAGTCAACCGGTCGGCCGTAATCGGCGAAAAACCGGATTTTTCACACCTTTCATAGAAGTGGGTCATGTCATATATCAAAATGTCGGGCTCGGCGAGTGCTTTAAGACGGTGCAAGAAAAAACCGGGAAAAGTCAACCGGTCGGCCGTAATCGGCGAAAAACCGGATTTTTCACACCTTTCATAGAAGTGGGTCATGTCATATATCAAAATGTCGGGCTCGGCGAGTGCTTTAAGACGGTGCAAGAAAAAACCGGGAAAAGTCAACCGGTCGGCCGTAATCGGCGAAAAAACCGGATTTTTCACACCTTTCATAGAAGTGGGTCATGTCATATATCAAAATGTCGGGCTCGGCGAGTGCTTTAAGACGGTGCAAGAAAAAACCGGGAAAAGTCAACCGGTCGGCCGTAATCGGCGAAAAACCGGATTTTTCACACCTTTCATAGAAGTGGGTCATGTCATATATCAAAATGTCGGGCTCGGCGAGTGCTTTAAGACGGTGCAAGAAAAAACCGGGAAAAGTCAACCGGTCGGCCGTAATCGGCGAAAAACCGGATTTTTCACACCTTTCATAGAAGTGGGTCATGTCATATATCAAAATGTCGGGCTCGGCGAGTGCTTTAAGACGGTGCAAGAAAAAACCGGGAAAAGTCAACCGGTCGGCCGTAATCGGCGAAAAACCGGATTTTTCACACCTTTCATAGAAGTGGGTCATGTCATATATCAAAATGTCGGGCTCGGCGAGTGCTTTAAGACGGTGCAAGAAAAAACCGGGAAAAGTCAACCGGTCGGCCGTAATCGGCGAAAAACCGGATTTTTCACACCTTTCATAGAAGTGGGTCATGTCATATATCAAAATGTCGGGCTCGGCGAGTGCTTTAAGACGGTGCAAGAAAAAACCGGGAAAAGTCAACCGGTCGGCCGTAATCGGCGAAAAACCGGATTTTTCACACCTTTCATAGAAGTGGGTCATGTCATATATCAAAATGTCGGGCTCGGCGAGTGCTTTAAGACGGTGCAAGAAAAAACCGGGAAAAGTCAACCGGTCGGCCGTAATCGGCGAAAAACCGGATTTTTCACACCTTTCATAGAAGTGGGTCATGTCATATATCAAAATGTCGGGCTCGGCGAGTGCTTTAAGACGGTGCAAGAAAAAAACCGGGAAAAGTCAACCGGTCGGCCGTAATCGGCGAAAAACCGGATTTTTCACACCTTTCATAGAAGTGGGTCATGTCATATATCAAAATGTCGGGCTCGGCGAGTGCTTTAAGACGGTGCAAGAAAAAACCGGGAAAAGTCAACCGGTCGGCCGTAATCGGCGAAAAACCGGATTTTTCACACCTTTCATAGAAGTGGGTCATGTCATATATCAAAATGTCGGGCTCGGCGAGTGCTTTAAGACGGTGCAAGAAAAAACCGGGAAAAGTCAACCGGTCGGCCGTAATCGGCGAAAAACCGGATTTTCACACCTTTCATAGAAGTGGGTCATGTCATATATCAAAATGTCGGGCTCGGCGAGTGCTTTAAGACGGTGCAAGAAAAAACCGGGAAAAGTCAACCGGTCGGCCGTAATCGGCGAAAAACCGGATTTTTCACACCTTTCATAGAAGTGGGTCATGTCATATATCAAAATGTCGGGCTCGGCGAGTGCTTTAAGACGGTGCAAGAAAAAACCGGGAAAAGTCAACCGGTCGGCCGTAATCGGCGAAAAACCGGATTTTTCACACCTTTCATAGAAGTGGGTCATGTCATATATCAAAATGTCGGGCTCGGCGAGTGCTTTAAGACGGTGCAAGAAAAAACCGGGAAAAGTCAACCGGTCGGCCGTAATCGGCGAAAAACCGGATTTTTCACACCTTTCATAGAAGTGGGTCATGTCATATATCAAAATGTCGGGCTCGGCGAGTGCTTTAAGACGGTGCAAGAAAAAACCGGGAAAAGTCAACCGGTCGGCCGTAATCGGCGAAAAACCGGATTTTTCACACCTTTCATAGAAGTGGGTCATGTCATATATCAAAATGTCGGGCTCGGCGAGTGCTTTAAGACGGTGCAAGAAAAAACCGGGAAAAGTCAACCGGTCGGCCGTAATCGGCGAAAAACCGGATTTTTCACACCTTTCATAGAAGTGGGTCATGTCATATATCAAAATGTCGGGCTCGGCGAGTGCTTTAAGACGGTGCAAGAAAAAACCGGGAAAAGTCAACCGGTCGGCCGTAATCGGCGAAAAACCGGATTTTTCACACCTTTCATAGAAGTGGGTCATGTCATATATCAAAATGTCGGGCTCGGCGAGTGCTTTAAGACGGTGCAAGAAAAAACCGGGAAAAGTCAACCGGTCGGCCGTAATCGGCGAAAAACCGGATTTTTCACACCTTTCATAGAAGTGGGTCATGTCATATATCAAAATGTCGGGCTCGGCGAGTGCTTTAAGACGGTGCAAGAAAAAACCGGGAAAAGTCAACCGGTCGGCCGTAATCGGCGAAAAACCGGATTTTTCACACCTTTCATAGAAGTGGGTCATGTCATATATCAAAATGTCGGGCTCGGCGAGTGCTTTAAGACGGTGCAAGAAAAAACCGGGAAAAGTCAACCGGTCGGCCGTAATCGGCGAAAAACCGGATTTTTCACACCTTTCATAGAAGTGGGTCATGTCATATATCAAAATGTCGGGCTCGGCGAGTGCTTTAAGACGGTGCAAGAAAAAACCGGGAAAAGTCAACCGGTCGGCCGTAATCGGCGAAAAACCGGATTTTTCACACCTTTCATAGAAGTGGGTCATGTCATATATCAAAATGTCGGGCTCGGCGAGTGCTTTAAGACGGTGCAAGAAAAAACCGGGAAAAGTCAACCGGTCGGCCGTAATCGGCGAAAAACCGGATTTTTCACACCTTTCATAGAAGTGGGTCATGTCATATATCAAAATGTCGGGCTCGGCGAGTGCTTTAAGACGGTGCAAGAAAAAACCGGGAAAAGTCAACCGGTCGGCCGTAATCGGCGAAAAACCGGATTTTTCACACCTTTCATAGAAGTGGGTCATGTCATATATCAAAATGTCGGGCTCGGCGAGTGCTTTAAGACGGTGCAAGAAAAAACCGGGAAAAGTCAACCGGTCGGCCGTAATCGGCGAAAAACCGGATTTTTCACACCTTTCATAGAAGTGGGTCATGTCATATATCAAAATGTCGGGCTCGGCGAGTGCTTTAAGACGGTGCAAGAAAAAACCGGGAAAAGTCAACCGGTCGGCCGTAATCGGCGAAAAACCGGATTTTTACACCTTTCATAGAAGTGGGTCATGTCATATATCAAAATGTCGGGCTCGGCGAGTGCTTTAAGACGGTGCAAGAAAAAACCGGGAAAAGTCAACCGGTCGGCCGTAATCGGCGAAAAACCGGATTTTTCACACCTTTCATAGAAGTGGGTCATGTCATATATCAAAATGTCGGGCTCGGCGAGTGCTTTAAGACGGTGCAAGAAAAAACCGGGAAAAGTCAACCGGTCGGCCGTGCAATGTTATTTAATTCCTGACATGCCATAAATATCAATTATAAGTATCAACACTTAAAAGATAAAAACACAGAAAACAAAGCAAAGTAAACCAACAAAAATTAGATTTAAAAAAAAACAGAAATCATAGAATGCAAAAACGCGAAAACGGGGCGTTAAACAGTGTCACAAATTAAATAAAAAAATAGCCATACTCTTACAAAATCAAATGTATCTGTGCACCGTAGAGACAGTGGCGTAGTGGTAAGATGCCTAACTTGTATGCAAGGCTCCATATGTTCGAATCCTGCACAGATAAATTTGATTTTATAAGAGTATGGCTATATTTAAATAATACCTATGTGACAGTGACGTGTGTTGTGTGATAGGCAATCAACGCTACAACTAGTAGATCTACAACATCGTCTGCGACCACGATCCCGGTCACACCTTCGACAATGTATTATCATGCTTGCGGCGGCTGCTGGTTAATTTGGCTTTTAAGGGTTTTTTTACATTTTCAAAGTGTCAATGTAGGTAAATAGGTCAAACTTTCATGCATACTTATAACTTAATAAAATAAGTAACCAATTTTTCGGAACACCTTTTATTCTCACATTTAGTCCACATAAACTTTTATTATACAAAAAAGAGAGGTCAAGTAAAAATAGGACAACACTTTAATAACGGGGGTTTTTGTTTTACAAATCACAACCGCACGTATCTATTATCAAAATTCTCTAAAACAGTTAGGCTACCACGATCCAGACAGGTAAATCTCTCCTATTTTTGGACACAGTAAAACACTTTTGATAGGTATAGGCATGGTGGGAGACATGCCGAGGTCTCATCCACAAATACAAGCTAACATTGTTGCTTTTATGGACGGACCTTTATAAAATTTGCTTCAATTCAAATCAAAGTTTCTACGGTGTGAATTTCAGTCGGTAGTCGGTGAAATGTATTTGTTCGATACGATAATCAATTGAAACAACGAAACATACCCGAACTTAACCGAAGATATTGGCGAAGATTAATGAGTGCCAGGTAAATATTGTCGCACAATATCAAACGAGTTCTTTCGTTACGCGTGAAGCAAACACAACACAGTCTGTTTTGCCCAAGAAAGCAGTTTCACAATATCCAGTCCTGATTCAAAGTCCTCTAAATATATTTCCAAAGACTTACATTCAAGTTAAGGTTTTCGGCCAGTGTGACTACCCTAACTCTCCCTGACTGCTGACATGCATTTTATTTTGTAGAATCATCCTAGTCCCACATAAAAATAACATAATTTATACATGTGACCCAATGCTTTAAGCCAGTAATTTGGAGCTGAATGACACCACCCCCATTTTCGGGGCAGATTTAGTGGTCACCGACCAAATATGTCAGTATTTCCAAATACCAAATATTTCATAATAATAATTTATATCCAGATTTTTCTCTTCATATTTCATTCGTGATCTATCATCCGGCGATTATTTCAAGAAAAAAGTATTCCCGTATGCATCCGTTTATTTTCAGCCAATCAGCAATTACATGTAAACACATAGTGTAGGTTCCCTAGACAAATAAGCCTGCTTCTTGTTTTCACCTGTTTAGCATACTCATACCACAATAAAAGTATTGAGGACACGAATTTGCCTGACAAAGTTTACTTTATTACTACAAATTTCATATATATTAAACGTAATGATTTGGGGATGTGTTCAATATAACATTAGCACTGCGATTTCCGGACATCTTATTCCCAAGGCATAAAGTGTAAAGAGATGCCTTCTAATTATTTGCATTGAATTAATAACGTTCCGAAAGTTTAGCATTTCTTTATACAGATTTGTCACATCGACATCTCATTGGCATGTTTCTTGTAAAGTTTAAAGACTCATTTTCCAACCAGAGTATGTGTGCCATGTGAAACACAAGACTGTGCACATCCCGGAGAATAATCCTGTGTTTCACAGAACGTGGCATTACAGTAGATGTTAAGGCCCTCTCTGTTTGTAGAATACTCGAAGTCTTGGAACACAAACCGTGTCTCGTGTGTAGATTGTGATATGATGTGGGTGTTACTGTCAACCTCGCACCTGTTAAATAAATTCAATAGTTTAACATTGAATTACTGGCATTTTTTTCGGTTACGAATAACATGTAGACATTTTTTAGGCATAAACAGAATATGATTTTCAATTTCTGACCAACGGATAAACACTTAAGCATTCAACTAAAGATACGTTACTTTTAAAACAAAGTAAATGAATTAAACAAGTTGGAAGTGATGAGTGTGCAGACAATTGTAAGTGTGACGACTAATTCGAATGTGGTTCTGAGCTTGACATTACCTGTTACACAATTTTCTCAGTATCAAATTCCTGTAGAAAGCAACAGATAAATAACAGAAAAAAGCAAGACGACTATTATAAACAAGAGGTCCGAAAGGGCCAGTATCGCTCTACTGGTTTGACTGGACTGTCATGAGTACGTTTTATGAAAATCTTTTGCAACGTTTTCGCGGAAAAGCTGACAGTTCACTGTGACATTGACCTTGACCAACTGACCCCCCCCCCCCCTCAACAAAACAAAAAAACAACAACAAAAATAAAATAAAAACGATCATCTACTCAATAAGACCAATCATCCTATAAGTTTGATGACTGTGTGTGATATAAATCTCAAGATATTGAGTGGAAAAGATTTCCAAAGTTCGGGTCACTGTGACTTTGACGTTTGCCTGACTGATCCTTAAAACAGTAACGATCATTTAATCAGTAAGAGCAACTATTCTATGAAGTTTGAAGACTGTTGGTTAAATATATCTCAAGATATTGTATGCGGGTCAGTGCGACCTTGACCTTTGACCCACTGACCCCAAACACTACAGTGATTCTTTACTCAGTAGGAGCAATTATTCTATGGATTATAAAGAATGTGGGTTAAAATCTCAAGACATCGAATGAAACAGATTTTCAAATTCGGGTGTCTGTGGCCTTGACCTTTGATACACTTACCCCCCCACACACAAAAAAAAAACAACAAAAACACGGATCCTCTACTTAGTAAAACCAATCATCCTATGAATTTTGATGTCTACGGGTTAAATATCTCAAGGTATTGAGCGGAAAAGTTTTCAAAGTTTTGGTCACTGTGAACTTGGTCTTTGACCCACTGACCCCAAAAGCAACTGGGATCATTTACATATTGCAGGAAAGCTTCTGAGCAAGATTAACGAATCACGGATAAATAAGCTAGCTTTTAAAGATATAAAAATACCAGAATACATGTTACGAGTTGTTTCTTTACAAAGTGGCGTCAATAGAGAAAAATCATTTCTGTCTGTGTGATAACTTCGGTTTAAAGAAATTGCTCTTTCTATGTTGGAAAGTATTTCACCGCAGAGAAATAGTTATGCTTTAGGAATACAGTACATGGCTTCGAAAACTGGAAATAAAGGATCTGATTATGTCACATTTCATTAAGCTCCTTATCGATAACAACTTTCTACTTCATTAAGCATTCATTTACCAGTATACTATAGTTTATATAAGAGCCAATAAATATTGCATTTGATGCGGCAGAAAGTGACAATATATCATACAACATACCCGTCCTTGATTATGAAATATGTCAATTTGTCCTCAGCATTATCAGATGGCTTAGTGAAACATGTATGCAGTCGCATTTTTATTGTCCAATCAGCCGTAGTAGTGAACACTTTAACGTAGATACTATCACCAATACTAGCGTGTACAGGATCTCCAGCAATCTTATTCATGAAATTTGCATCCGTGAAAAATGTCATTTTGACGTCATAATGAATTGACGCAGCTGCCTGATGGGAATCTACATCATGATGTATGTGTGATGACGTTGCCTCGTTACGCCTGACGTCACATTCCACTCGAAAAGTCCATTTATGCTGGCGAATTAGGAACGGATTGATAGGATCATAAACAGCGTAGAACAGATAGTTTTCATATATCAGTGTGCCATTGGATATCTGTAGGAATGAATAAATCCAAACTCATGTTCTTTTCAAAATCAAATAAACAGTAAACAGTCTTGAAAGTGGATATATTTGTTTTATATAAAAGATTGATTAAAAAGCAGTTCTAACTAATTATTAAAGAATAACAAAAAGACGTGGCAATGCCGCCAAAGCAGGTTTAAACAGCGCCTGTAGAAATTGTAGAATTAAAAATAAAACAGTCATCTTGACTCCTCCCTATCTTAGTTACAGTGCCCTTGACCTTGACCCTTGTGACCTTGGGCCCAAATTTTTTTTCGCTTCAATTTAAAAACTAAATTTTTTTCATTTTTAGTAACAGTGACCTTGACCCTAGTGACCTTGACCCCCCATTTGTTTTTGCTTAAAACAATCTAAAAACTAAAAATAAATAAAAATCTATTTTAAGTAACAGTGACCTTGACCCTAGCCTTGACCTTGACCCTAGTGACCTTGACCCCGAAATTTTTTTTTTTTGCTTAAAACAATCAAAATACTAAAAATCTATTTTTAGTAACACTGACCTTGACCTTGAGCCAAGTGACCTTGACCCAAAAAAATTTTTTGCTTAAAACAATCTAAAAACTAAAAATAAATAAAAATCTATTTTAGTAACAGTGACCGTGACCTTGAGCCAAGTGACCTTGACCCAAAAAAAATTTTTTTTGCTTAAAACAATTAAAAACTAAAAATAAATAAAAATCTATTTTAAGTAACACTGACCTTGACCTTGACCGTAGTGACCTTGACCCCGAAAAAAACTTTTTTTGCTTAAAACAATAAAAAAACTAAAATTAAATAAACATCTATTTTTAGTAACAGTGACCTTGACCCTAGTGACCTTGACCCCGAAAAAATTTTTTTTGCTTAAAACAATCAAAAACCCAAAATTAAATAAAAATCTATTTTTAGTAACAGTGACCTTGACCTTGACCCTAGTGACCTTGACCCCGAAAAAAATTTTTTTTGCTTAAAACAATCAAAAAACTAAAATTAAATAAAAATCTAGTTTTAGTAACAGTGACCTTGACCCTAGTGACCTTGATCCTAGTGACCCAAAGCTTCTTCTCCATGCAAGCTACCTACACACCAAGTTTCATTACAATTGGTCACTCCTTACTCAAGTTATTGAGTGGAAACCATTTTTCTATTTTTAGTAACAGTGCCCTTGACCTTGAACCAAGTGACCCCTAATGCAATCCCAAGCTTCCTCTCTACACAAGCTACCTACACACTGAGTTTGATTGCAATTAGTCACTGCTAACTTGAGTTATTGAGCGGAAACTATTTTTCTATTTTTAGTTACAGTGACCTTGACCTTGACCCTAGTGACCCCAAATGCAATCCCAAGCGGCGTCTCCACGCAAGCTACCTACAGACCAAGTTTCATTGTAATTGGTCACTCCTAGCTCGAGTTATTGAGCAGAAACCGTTTTTCTATTTTTAGTAACAGTGACCTTGACCTTGACCCTAGTGACCCCAAATACAATCCCAAGCGACGTCTCCCCGCAAGCTACCTACACACCAAGTTTCAGTGCAATTGGTCACTCCTAACTAAAGTTATCCAACGGAAACCATTGTTTGACGCCCGCCCACCCGCCCGACATACGACATCGCCATTCTAATAAGTAGGTTTTTTTCAAAAAACCTGCTTAAAAACAAACTATCAAATAAACATACTGAGATAAATCTATTTATCTATCTATAAATTTTACTAAATGAAATGTATTGCAGGTTACTATTTTATTGTCTGTAATTTGATGAAACTGCAAAAATTAAAACCCGACCTGACGTTCACTTGTCAAACAGTCTTGAAAACCTTGTTGAAACAACAACGTATTTCCTAAGAATTTCCCTCGGCAGGTGTTATCTCCGAAATGTATATGACTGGTTGTAATTTTCGGATATAGTTGTTTTAATACAGTCATGTCAACAGAAACGTTCCAGCCGTTAATGGTACAACCAGGTTGAATGGCATTTTCCAACGTGAGGCCTACAACAATTTGTCATTGTTTATAATTCAGATAGTGATTCAAATATTCACTTCACCTGCCTGACAACAATAGGGTAATGTAAATATGATTTATATAACACGAAACATGACTTTAAGTTTTTACTTTTTCTTTACAATTAAAATATTGAATTTATCATTGAGGTAATATATGTAGTATCGCCATAGAAAGAAACTAAGATGGAAATTAAAATGCTCAGCCTTTTTTTCTTTTCATTATAATTATAAACGTTTACGTCACTACAAATATAATCAGTCAAGAAAGAAAACAAATTACTGTTGGCTTTAACAAAGTATAGTATATTTCTTTGATTCACGAAATTAAATGTTAAGACATTGTATTTTTTATGAATTAAAAACATCACACGCTTAGAGGTGAGTATTTCACAATATTTCTACAGAAAAACGGGCATCAAAGACACCGATAAGAGGGCTGCTCTCTCTCTCTCTCTCTCTCTCTTCTCTCTCTCTCTCTCTCTTCTCTCTCTCGTCGATCTATTTTCAAGGCAATAATCCTCTAAACTTTTTAGCAAATTAGAATGTGTAGAATATTTTGGAAACTACGCGCTGAACTAAAATTGTAAATCTATAGAAACATTTAAAAATGTTACGTTCATCTGGTCATTGTGATATAACATTCTTGTTTTACATTTCTGCTGTCAAGAGTAGTTCCTGAAACGTTTTGCTGTCCCTTTAATCTGGATGTCTTACAGTCCTCATGCATTCAACATCACTGAATATTTAGTTGTGAGTTAGCATACATCGCGTACATCACGTACATCGCGTTCATACGAAATTCTCGTAAGTCTTTCGTTTAGTCATAACCAAAGATTTTTTATAAGCAATGAGTCATTTTAAATGGTGCAAAGGGCAAGCAAAATATTTCATGACTGGAATCATTCCGTTTCATACGTTCGACGGACAGCTATTGCCTTCAATGGTAAACTGTTTAAATGTATTTAAAGTTTGCCTTCTCAGCTTTCGGAATTATTAGAGATAATAAATCCTCTAAAAGATAACTTACCTACAATAGTTGGTTCCGTAGCAGTAGTAGAAGTGGTGTGCATAGACGTAGATCCAAAATGTTCCGCCGTACATGTGTAACTACCCGGATTGTTATGACACGCTTCTCCTCTTCCACAAGGGTGATTCCTACATTCATCAATATCAGTATTACAAAGAGTCCCATCCCAGCCATTTGGACAAACACACTCAAAATAACCAACATGATCATGGCAAATTCCTCCATTTCGACAAGGGTTTGATGTGCATTCGTCAATGTTTACATCACATACTTTTCCAGTAAAACCGTTTATGCAAACACATTGATAATCATTAACTAAATCATGACATTTGCCGCTGTTTTCACATTTGACCGTTGAACAATCATTTCTATTCGTTTCACACACGTTTCCATTCCATCCATCTACACATGAGCAGCTAAAAGTGCCGTCTTTGTTAGTGCAACTGCCTCCATTTAAGCAGGGAAAAGTTTCACATTCATTAATATCTAGTTCACATAGATTTCCTGTCCAGCCAGACTTGCATTGACAACGAAATCTCCCATCAGTGTTTATGCACGTACCCCCGTTATGGCACGCGTTTACATTCTGGCACTCATTAAAATCTTCAGTACAGTTTTGGCCATTCCAGGCTTTTGTGCAATGGCAAATGTAGGATCCGAAAGTATTTTCACACGTTCCATTGTTCTTACATAAGTCAGCTTCTTTACATTCGTTGACATGTTCAGAACAGTTCTGACCTTTGTATCCGGGAATACAGTCGCATAGATAACTTCCTACAATATCTTTACAAACTCCATGCTTACATAGTCCATTATACGTAGAACATTCGTTTACATTATCGGTACAATGCAGACCAGACCAGGCAGCTGTACACGCGCAAGAATATCCTTTCAGGCTATTTGTACAGCTGCCATTATTTGCACATGGTAATTCTAAACATTCATTTACGTCGTTTTCGCATATAGGACCTGTCCATTGAGGCGGACAATTACATAGATAAGATCCATCAGTATTGTTGCAGGACCCCCCATTTAGATATGGATTTGTCATAAGACATTCATCAAAATCGTCAGTACAGTTAACACCAGTCCAGGTTCTCGGACATGAACATTTATAACTTCCCCGACTATTAGTACAAATTCCACCATGCTGACATGGGGCATACAAACCGCATTCATTAACATCTATGTCACAAAGTTTCCCGCTCCAATTACTTGGACAATTGCATACATAGCCTCCGTCAGTGTTATTGCAGAAAGCATTGCTTTTACAGACAGAGGCAAGACATTCGTCAATGTCGTCATTACACGTGTCACCCGTCCATCCTTGAAAGCAAGAACAACTGAAATTAAAAACAAAACCAAGCTGCATTGCTTCAAACGTTTCGGACGATTATCTAAATTAATATTTGAAATAATGTGCTCACTATTCATGTTTAGTGTTTGACCCCATTTGCCCACAAATCGAATTGCTCAGAATTTCAAATAAACGTCTTTCTTTTTTATTAAAACTAATTACTGAAATCACTTAATTTATTTGGCCCAACTTGCCCACCAATCGAATCGCTCAGATTTTCAAATAAACGTCTTTCTTTTTAATTTAAACTAACTACTGAAATCACTTAATTTATTAAGAGTTCGCTCTTAATAGAAATCACTTTAGCTCCGCCTACAATTCATGTAGGTGGCTATGCAAACACTTAGTGAGTTAGTGTTTAAGTCAAATTTTAACAATTAATAAACCCCGGTCGCTCGCTACCGCTCGCTCCCTTAGGGTTTCTTAATTGTTAAAATTTAACTCAATAAACACAAACTTATACTTCTTATCTTGGTCAAAGTAAGGTATGGAACATTATTCGGTATACATTCTGTTTTGTATTGAACGGCCACGAATTGTAAATGTGTTTTCAGTTTACATGTAGAAGTGTTCCGCATGACACAATCAGAAGGCAGTTTCTACTACGATTCCTGGACTGTGCCATTCTAGATCAAATAGCCTAAATATAAAAACAAGACTATAAAAATGTAGGTAGACACTTTTTACACATGAACAATAAAAAGTACAAAAGAAATTATGATCAAACACACTGCTCAAGCGAGTTCTAATAATACAAATAAAAATAACGTTCCAGATCCTAATTACGTTGTAATATTGTATAATTAAATAGATACTGTTTTCTAAAGGTTAGTAGTAATTAATAAACATAGACAAATATAATTCGTTTAATCATATACAAATGTATATTATTGCTTATGTACATTTTGTGAGAATGCATACACATGCATAATATCTAACAGTTATGTGATATAGAATATCTGTGCAAATATATTGTTGCAACATAGCAAACATAGTTAGGTCACAAGTTTCAACATTAGAAACGACCCTTCCCTGTAGTCGGACTTTTTCGTAAAATACGCACTCTTTGGTAAGTTTGTAAAATAACTATTAACAAAGAAAGTTGAAAAAAACAATATTTAAATAATGACAAAAATGATTAGGATTGATATATTTCCCAACTTTTAAGATAAAGAATAACAAAGAGATGAAGAGTACTTAATGAGTAAAAGGAATTAAATTGAAACAAATATAATTATAGGCGAATAGTGAGAAATATAAAGTGCTGCATATATGACCAAGGGAACTCACGTCCCACACGACATATCTAGTACGAATGACCAAGGGAAGCCTATATTTGTTTGTAAGGGGATTATGGTGCCCACCACCAAAACAATGTTATTGAGATTTAAATGTATGACTGACCAATTAAATAGATTTCCTTAATCTCATTCCACCGAACGAATACGGAGTTAAAGACCCGGGCGTATGTAGCAACTTTGCCCCAAATTTATTTGTGCCACATTGAATTTTCCTTTCTTTAGAGTTTTGTAATAATGCTTCGTCAAATTGATAACCAACAAAACACTATTTAGTATTTCTTTTATTTACATTTTCTCAACTAAATTTCCTTAACATCTATCTGTCTGCGAATTTACTCCAAAGAACAGTAAGAAAAAAGAGCCCTTTGCATTCGAGTTATTCAGTTTTATAGGTTTACCTTTAGTTTGAACTTCCCGCATAAAACAATGTTACTCTTAAAAACAAAAATAATATCAAACAGGGAAAGCCACGTACCAAAAACGCAGCCTCCCCAAAACGAGCCCCACAGCACCCAGAAGTGCACACCACCAACACACACACACACACACACACACACAACACACACATACACACAATCATGTACACACACACACGTACACTACCAACACACACTAGCATACAAAGCACGAGGACAAAACGAACAATTAAAGGAACACAGTGGGGCACCGCCTTGGAACGGTCAGTGGCAAAAACACCACTGGGGAGCTTAAACCGGTTTATGGTGCGCACCCAACCTCACTCTTACCCCCCACCATGTTCCAAAGTCACAGGACAGTGTAAATAAAAGTAATCCCTGCTAGGTGAATCTCTAACACACGCAATGGAAACAAAAGGCATGGTATGTAAAACACAAAAATACTCGTGTATAAATATATAAAAAGCAAACCTTGAGAACCAAAAAACGTATGTACTCAATGCCTTTGCAGAAGGCAGAGCACCAAGAGAAACACCCTTAAGGGCCCGACGAAACAGGCCAGAGGACAGAAATCAAAACAGTTTCGTCCCAGTGGGATTTAAAAACTGCCCATCACAGAGTCCTCCCCCTCTTCCGTCAGACACTTACAAAAAGCACAAATTACGTGAAACACGTGAAAAGAAACTGTTTTTGGCGGGAAAATCTTACAAAAGTAATATAACAATGAACCGAGACTTAACAAAGATTGGAGACTTAACACAGAACGGAGACATGTACAATTTTAAAAACAATATTAAATATTGCAAATTTGCAACAGCGCACTTTAAATAGTCATATACAGAAAATATAATTTACGAGAGCTGTGTTCTATTTATTCTAAATCCTTGACGTATACCTTTTTTATACGTGCGTCGCTTCCTTATTAAAAAGCGCTATAAGAAAGTGTTTCCTATTTTTTAAAGTATCATTGAAAACAATAATTCGCTACATGTCTAGCATGCACTTTCGATTTAAAAAGCAATGTTAGGCATATTAGAGCTACAAGTAATTTACATCCAAATTGATCCTTTGACTTTCATACATGTATAATATAACACGGACCATGGAACTCAATATATAAATTTAGGAACAAGCAAGATAATACTACCATTGAGTACACGACGATACAACAGTTCAAGGAGTAAAGACATAACATAACTGACCACGAAGTGTAAATAGGAGACAAGTACTATAAGACACTGAGATATACATCTAAGAAGACTATTTATAAATGACGAACAAGTGAAACATGGCTGTATCACACAGAGTGAATTCATACATATCTGTTTACATACCGTATTTCAAACATTGATAAGTCATTGCTAACAGGCAAACATATCTTACCTGAAACTACCATTTAAATTAGTGCAGTTTCCATTAAAATTGCAGGCATATGATGTTGCACATTCGTTAACATCATTCTGACAGTGGTCTCCTGTCCATTGTTTTGTGCAGTTGCAGCTGTAGCTGCCTGGAAAGTAAAATATATTGATGTGTTTCAAAAGCAAATAGAGCTTCTGTATTGTATTCAATCTTAATAAAGTACACGATCCTCTGTGAAAGGAATAATAGCGTAACGTTTGAGGAGATGGTTTTCATGAGATTGGTAATGTATTCTAATGCCAATAATCATTGTTACCGAATACATGTTTTCCGCTTTCTAATAACACATAATCTAACTTCAATCCACTATGGTAACACTTGTATTATAAACGTACAAGACGTTGCTTTTAAAATACAGTTGCCTTAACAGTGCAACGCATCTAAACGAAGGTACAGTTACCTGAACAGTTCAGAGTATCAAACACAGGTACAGTTGCCTGAAAGGGGCAGGTACAGTTGCCTAAACGGAGCAGCGTGTCTAACACAAGTACAGTTGCCTGAACGGGGCAGCGTATCTAACGCTGGTATAGTTGCCTGAACGGGGCAGGTAAAGTTGAATAAAATGGGCAGCGCATCTAACGCAGGTACAGTTGCCTGAACGGGGCAGCGTATCTACCGCAGGTACGGTTGCCTGAACGGGGCAGGCAAAAATGTCTGTACAGATGTCTGAACGAGGCAGCGTATCTTACGCATGTATAGTTGCCTGATCGGGGCAGCATTTTCTAACGCAGATACAGTTGCCTGAACGGGGCAGGTAAAGTTGCATGAACGGGGCAGCGCATCTAACGCAGATACAGTTGCCTGAACAGTTCGGCGTATCTAACACAGGTACAGTTGCCTGAACGGGGCAGGCACAGTTGCCTGTACTGTGCAGCGCATCTAACGCAGGTACAGTTGCCTGAACGGGGCAGCGTATCTAACGCAGGTACAGCTGTCTAAACGGGGCAGCGTTTCTAACGCAGGTACAGTTGCCAGAACGGGGCAGCACATCTAACGCAGATACAGTTGCCTGAACAGTTCGGCGTATCTAACACAGGTACAGTTGCCTGAACGGGGCAGGCACAGTTGCCTATACGGGGCAGAGCATCTAACGCAGGTACAGTTGCCTGAACGGGGCAGCGTATCTAACGCAGGTTCAGCTGTCTAAACGGGGCAGCGTATCTCACGCAGGTGCAGCTATTTTAACAGTGCAGCGCATCTAACGCAGGTACAGCTGCCTGAACGGGGCAGCGAATCTAACGCAGGTACAACTCTATGAACAGTGCAGCGTATCCAACACAGGTACAGCTGTCTGAACACGTTACAGAAATTATCTTAACACAGCTGCAAATCTTGTTTTTCTATGTCTAAATGACCGCCTGTTTTCACAATACTAGTATATCAGAATGCGTAGATTTAAGTCTAAAAGATACATTGCAAGGATATCTATATTAACGTACACAACGCATACATTTACATGTATAGTAAAATAATGATGATATATCAAATACATAACAGACAATATAGAGGAAAGACAGCTTGGTATTAATTCAAAACCATTTCACTTTTTATTCATTCAAATACAGTCAAAAAAATTTTTGTTAAGATATATCAAGATATAAAAATAAATAATCAGCAGATTGAGAGAGATTCTTATATTAATAAATAGTAGAGCAATACCTACCGGGATTATTGACACATATTCCATCGATGGAACAGGGATCCTGGGTAAGACATTCATCTCTATCAATATCACAGTTTACACCATTCCAGCCTGGATAGCAGACGCAGCTATATCCACCGTTACTATTTCTACATTCACCGTGCAAACATGGATTACCAGTGCATTCGTTAATATCAGATTCACATTTAGTCCCTGTGAAACCGCTCGGACATTGACATGCATAACCGCCATCTATGTTTAGACATGTTGCATTATTTCTGCATGAACTTCGGTCTAAACATTCGTCTACATCGACATCACATGCTACGCCATCCCAGCCCGAAAGGCAGGTACACATGTACCCGCCTACCGTATTAAAGCATATACCGTTAAGGCAAATATTGAAACTTATACACTCATCCACGTCTTCGGTACAAATATCACCAGTAAAACTCTTTGTGCAGTTACAGGAGAATCCACCTTCGTTGTTGAGACATGTACCATTGTTTTTGCATGATGTAGGCGTTAGACATTCATCAACGTCAATTTCACAGCAACTTCCGGTGAAATTACTCGGACATGCGCAGTAAAACGATCCCGGCGAATCTTTACATATTCCACTATTAAGACAAAGAGCCGTGTTCGCACATTCGTTTACGTTTATTTCACAGGTTGAGCCTGTCCAACCAACATTGCAAGCACAAGAAAAATTTAATGCTAAACTTGTACATGTTCCATTATTCAGACATGGTTGGTTATTACAGAAATCTACAAAGCCGGTACAGTTTTCATTTACTTTATTGTCTGCGCATACACCAATACATTGATAACTACCATAAGAGTTCAGGCAGGCCTGACCCGCACTGCAAGGTTGGCTCAAACATTCATCAATGTCGATTTCGCATGTTTTACCTGTAAAACCTTTCGAACATGTACACGTATATCCACCGCGCGTGTTCGTGCACGAGTCCGCGTTCAAGCATACACCTAAAGCACATTCGTCAATGTCAGTATTACATAATGGACCTGCCCAGCCTGGTTTACATAGACAAGTCTTTTGCTCCGCACAACGTCCCCCATTTTTACATTCGTTATCCTCTGAAATATAAAAGAATAAAGTCCTGTTTTATGGTGATATTGATAGTCATTCTTGTTGGTGTTGTTGTTGTTGATGTTGATGATGATGCTGATTTTTATAACTGCTCTTTTTCTTTTTGTTGCTCTAAGTGAGCAAAGAACAGGAGTAGTTTAAGAATATTTTACAGTAGCATAGTGACATTAAATAAAAAATCATGAATGCACTGAATTATGTGCAAATAAAAAAAGTATTAAAACCAATGAGAATTACTTCTGCAATCTGGTGGTATTATAGTCAAAGATTTATCACATCCATTCCCTGCGGTTGTTTGACACCTGTCACCTCTAAGACAATTTCCACACCAAGCCATGGTCTCTAAAATTAGCCTGAAATTTATACTTAAATCTTATACTCGTTATTCAAACTATAATTACATAATATCCCAGAGATTTACATGTCATATCCGGCACTTCAATAAGCAAGTACGCCTTGCAGTAATGCCCTCTGATCTCTCTTGTTATCTGACGTTACACAGACCACTGGAAAATATATGGCACTGCATATTTTTCCATAGATTTACTGTAAAGTAAAGTGTTTGCTTTAACAGCCATTTCTGATTTATGAGACTTCTTCTTTTTATGTACATTTACCTCCTGAATCCTTTCCTTTTAATGCCATGAACCAGGCAGGTAGGCATACGGTAACCATTATTTAACTAACTGGCGGCTCATCAGCCGGCCATATCAGAACGGATTCCTGCTGGGATTTGAACTTTCGAACTCCCACTTCCAAGGCGGAGAGAGTATATATTCCTCTTCCCGCCAATATTCGATCACAACCTTGACTCGATCGGCCCCGGAAATGTTTTAGATTTTACCTTATTTGACCTTGACATCGTCCTGTGCATGTGCGTTTTCTTAACATCGACTACTTCAACTGCCAAACTTGTCATCCAAGCCGAAATTGACACAAGTTTTTCCTATTTAGGTCTATATGGAAACCAGTGACCATTAGGAGTGGTCAATTATGACCCCAGGGGCATGATTTTAACAAACTTGTAGATGCTTCTAAACAATATTACACATCAAACTTCTAAGCTCTGTTCATTGTGGTTTTCGGGGAGATTTTTTTAAAAAGTTTTTCCTATAAAAACCTATGTCAAATCAAATGACCCCCCGGGCGGGTCAATTTTGACCTAGGGTCATGAGTTGAACAATTTCGGTAGAGGTGTACTAGGTAATGCTACATGAAAAATATCTAAGCTTCCGCCTCTCTGTGGTTTCAGAGAAGAAGATTTTTAAAGTTTTTCCTAAAGAAACCTTTGTAAAATCAAGTGAACCCCATACTAATGCAACATGCCAAATATCTAAAATATGTGCCTTGTTGTTTCAGAGAAGATTTTTAAAAAAGGAGTTCCTATATAAACATATGTAAAAATTAAATGTCCCCATGGCGGGGTCAATTTAGATTTCTGCATGGAATAGAATTATTTAAACAATTTTGGAACAGCTTCATGCAAGGAACATTTCTGCCAAGTTTCATCAACATTGCCTTTGTGGTTTCAGATTTCATTGGAAGCTAATGTGAACCACGGACGACGGACGGACGCTGGACATTCAACGATCCTAAAAGCTCACCATGACCAGTTCGTGTTCAGGTGAGCTAAATTCAAGGACAATATCCAAACTTAAAAACTAGAGAGAGACCAAAGGAAATATTCAAAAAAGTGTGCCGTCATTTTGTTTGATGGATGCTCGGAGGTTAAAGGTGAAAAGTTTTGGAAAAGTAAAACATTTGTAATATTAGACTGCCTTTTCAAGCATGAGGGGCATTTTAAGCACTGTATGACTTTAGTATACAAAACACAATACTTTCCCATACAAAATGCATTAATTGTGATTTTATCTAAAATGTCAACTAACTTAGTGTGTAAAATGCATAGATTATACAACTATGGACTTGTGTGGCATTGAATATGATGTGATACTCACAAGAAGAGGGTAATATTGACAGAGGCGATAGCCGAGGACAATATTAATCTATTTTGGTGAATATCACATCATATCCAATGTCCAACAAGTCCATAAATGTTTTATTATATGTATACTGCTTATTTCGTGCTCAAAAAGTAACTGTCCGATATTTCATTGAGCATAAAAAGGCGTTCTATAAATACTAGTAATGTACTTTATCCCGTGAAAACAAATGTTCCACTGTAAATGTGAAATTTATAAATATAAAAGAAACACTAACAACAGTTTACTGTTACAAAATACTGTATGGCGCTTTAAATCTGCGGTGCCAAATGTTGGCGTTTTTGAATTGGCTTGAATTGACGATGCCTTAAATTTGCGAAAATAACATCAGCCGCTAAAATAAAACCTAGATAAAAAATGCCTACCGCTAAAATAAAACAATCAATGGAAGCTTGCCTCACATAACTCAAACATAAAACTGTTCATTACTACGAATGTCCACGCTTCCGGATAAGTAACGTATAGGCGTCTCACTTGTGATCACAATGCATTAAAGGTATAGAAAAGAGAAATCGTTTATGATATTACTAGTAAGCTGTAGTATGGTCACGCACATATGTTTTACACGTTTGCAATAAAACTGTTAAACACCGATAATTTATATTATTAACATCTGATTGAATATGCATTTTCACTGTTTAGCATAAGTTAATTAATTAATTAATTTAAGCCGTTTGTTTTCTAAGTTGCTTTTAATTTCGCTTTAAATAAAACAAAACGTCGTCCGACAATCTTCACACTGTTGGCGGTTTTTTTAGATCAAAATAAGAAAATATTCCTTTTATTACTAGTACTATTTCCCTTAAGTTGTTGGCAATAAATGAAACTCGTATATATGCATGTTATACTGCAATTACCTGGAAACATGTAGCAGTTGCTTTCCTTTACTTACATTTTGGCAATGGCTTATAACTGCCGTGGTTTATAATGACGGTGTTTAGATTTTGCACAACCAATGGTGACTGCCAATATAGCCAAATTACCCCCCCCCCCCAACCCCCCGCCAAGAGGAGGACTTATACATGAGTCGTCAAGAAAACACAACTGGTGGTATACGGAAATAAAATAGTACAACTTATGTTAAAAAAAAAGAATTTTAAAAGAGAAGATAAACTACGATTAAATCTATCATTTCATAACATTATACTGAGAACACTAACTATAAATTCTCAAACTTAATAAATAAAGATTCTTGAAACAATATACTCATACAATATTAAGAAATCATATAACTACTTTAGTACAAAAAAAAAAAAATGAAAAAATTTCAAAGTACAATAAAAAAATTTTTACCCTTCCATCTAACAAATGAATATTTCACTAAAAATATTACACATATACCCATTGGGCGTTTATATTATTATTTAAATAAGATACTGTATAACACATTCACTTAATAAACAATACTACACACTTATACAGTATGCTAAATAAATCATCGTCATTACTTTGCACGTGGTTTCTTATGATTCCAGTACTAATAATACCGTTATTACCTCAAATAAATGTAATACATAAAATCAATGGAGATACGCAGAAAAGTCCAATGTATCAACATGTTTACTGACAAGAACATAGTCACTCACTGATATTGGAAAAACTAAAACCTCAAAAAGCATTTTGCAAAAATACATGCAAGTCTACTGACAATTTCTGTCATGCCTTTGGCAGTAAGTTCAAGAATCTAGACTTAAGATTATTTATTAGACCGTGTGTGGAAAATTGTTTAAGCTAATATTTATAAGTATAACTTACTCTGTCCCCTGATTGGTTGACTTCTGAAACATTTTCGGATACGCATCAACAACGTTTGTACCTACTACAACATCTGACATAGAAAACTGATGTATTGCAGTGAAACTTTTGAACAAATCTCCAACTTCAACAAGGATTGTCGTGTCGTTCTGTAAGGAAAAAAACTCTACATATTAGTATATCAGTTAGTACTCCAATTAGTACATCAATGTAAATGGTCAAGAGGAGACACAAAGCTTTTAGTATACATAGCAAATGTATTTCAAGAAGATGGTACTGTATGTAATGATGAGTAATGGAAATAGTATTATAATAGTATTGTACTTCAGTCAAAGTTCTCATCATGCTAGTTTTGTTGAAAATGCAGTTTGCATTTACTTAATTTTACTACTAATTCTAATATGCCTACGGTATATTTCTATAGTCAATTCGAGTGCTTTAATATGATTAAAGCACTCGGAAAAGTAGGAGGAGTTTCGGACATGGAAGTAGCTCCTTCCGACTTTTCTGATTTACTCCCGCGCAAAAATAAAATATAGAAATGGAAATAATATCAGTATAAATACATCAGTCGCATGAATATGATTTGTTTAAGAACATAAATATTATTTTTGATTGCGTCAAGTAAAGCTTTAGAATACCCTCACCTTGTTTTCCCTAAAAAAGGCCAAGAAATTCAGGATTAACAGTCATACAATGTTTTGATTCCGGGAGACAAAACTATGAATGAAAACGTTTACGTCATCACACTGACGTCATTACTTCACGTTAAAACGTTGTAGAGTTCAAATTAAAGGTACGCATTTAAATCGATTGTCTGCTTTATTAGGTTCTGAATCTGACGTCTTCTGCATAATGTCAGTCAGGTATTTCTTTTTATATTTTATGTATTAGATGATTAAACTAAAATAAGTTTGTATAATATAGTTATGTTTGATATGTTGCCCGAATATGGGGAGTGAATTCCAACAGCTACTGTTTATGCTTTTTTACACATTACCGCCGAACTGAAAAAAGGTCCGTAGTAGTTTCAAAAAATCGGCTTCTAAGAATCGAAATAATCTATGTCTTGGAGTGCTTTATCGAAATTGAAACATTTCCCGTCGATAATGTGCCTGCGTAATAATTCACTCGGGCTTCGCCCTCGTGAATTATTCCGCCAGGCACATCACCACCGGGGAATGCTTCAATTTCGATAACGCACTCCAAGCCATAGATTATTTCTTAAGTAGTATGCATATAAAAACAAAATACAGTTTCAGTTGCTGAATTAGAACGTTATAAACTTTCGTGTTTCTTACTTTCTTTCCAAACACTTGTTATATAACGAAAGACAACACAGTCAATATGAAAACGGATATATTTTACATAAACCGATTTTGTTGTTTCGTGTCAGAGTCAGTTACCACTTGTCAAGAATGTGCGAGTAGAATTACCATTTTAATAGTAGCAACGTTTACGAGATGTTTAAAGAGGCACTCCCTACATCTAGCAGGTTATATTCTCTTAACATAGATTATGTGTTCAATGAACGTAAAATGATAAATAAATACAATTTCAAAGAAGAATCTATGGCGAAAAATGCATCATTTTACTACAATTAATCAAAATAGAGGCTTTCTGTTATAAATCGCATCCACCCATTAATTGTACAACAACAACTCTACATAGATTATTGAATGGTTTACGGTACTGCAGTATATTTTTAATCGCTGCTTTTATCGATAATGACTGGGAATGCATAGCTTAAACATTTAGGTTAAGTTAAAATACTTCCAAAGATTCTATAATTTATGTTTTGGGGGTTATTTAGTTTGACATCAGTTATAGGGTATGTCCCTTTAAAGTGCATTTGATTCACAGCCTGAAAATTACCAAACTTTTAGCATTCGGTGATATATTACTATAAAATAATGTGTTATCTATGGAAATTTCAACAAAAGATGTTTTGAAAAGATTGTAATATAACACAATTATGAAATAAAGATGCTTAAAATTCTTTATTGTATTCTGTATTTATGCAGACAAACATTGCAATGGAAATAGATTTGATGCATTCCCATCCTTATTGTGTATATACAACTCATAAAGATTATAGTTCCCAGTTTACCTGGAAATTCTTCAAAAGAAACAACATAGTCGAATTAAACGCATTTGCTGGAGTCTGTAGTTTATTAAGATCTACAAGGTTGCCGTCACAGTCATTCAACCCGCTTGATTGCACTGCATGGCTTGTTGAAAATACACTGCAAAAATAAAATTACATTAACCAAAATAATTATATTATTAAAATGTATCTAATCGGATTTTCTTCAAAATTTTAATTCAGGTTGGCTTATATATAACTTACATTAATTTGTGACAATTTCAGGATAAAATGATAATTACAAAGCTAAGTTGACAAGTACGTCTGTAGAAGACAACCCTGTGCAAATATTAGCTCTTGTAGAACGTATTTAGATTTGCAAAATAACGACCTAAGATGCATGCATGACATTAGGTTAGAAGCGGAAGTCGAAGGTTTGCTAGAGACCGGAAAGTCAAAGCGTTGAAAGTAGTGCAAACCAGTGAACAGTACATATACATGTATTTTGCACGTTTCTTATTTTTGTGAAAAAAACAATCGACTTAAAATTAACTTACGTATCTGTCGAGAAATGTATTTTAAAACTTCGAGAACATGCTGAAGTTGAAGTTCTGTCTGAACAATTTCTTGACATCAAGTTTCGGTAGCTTATTATCCGAACTAACACGATAACAATGGCCTGCAAAAGGGTGGTAAAAATTAAGAATTTAATTCAATTTTCAATTCAAAATTCAAGATTTTATAGGCATAAACATAATGTTAATCGCCATTTACAGAGTGTGGCGTTTCTACATAATATTATAGTACAAAGTAAGGCATGCTACATAAACATTGTATAAAGCGTAATTTCAGGTAATAATGTATCGTGGCAAAGGTTCAAAACAATGGTAACGACCACTGCAAAATTAAAAACACAATACTAGCACATGTAGATGCAAGTGTACACTCCTTTTTCTCACGCAAACGTTCTCTTCTCTCTTTTTATTTCCTTAAACAAGCTTACGATTCTCTGTTGTTCCATGTGCTGATTCAAAGAGAGTAAAATCGGATGATTAATGCTAAAATAGACCTAGATATACATAAGCGCAATATCAATATCATATTTACATCTAAAAATTATGTTGGCATATTACTGCAACGTAATAGATATCTACTAATAATATCTGTGACATTTGTCTGGTTATCTAGTTATATTTTCGCGAAACATTTCCATGTCAGATACATATCGTAACACAAATTGTGATCTACGAAAAGGAAACGCGAAATGTTTTCGTGTTAATAACTTAATAAGTAGATATCATTGATTATTCGGAAAATTTAGACATCAAAGGAGTGATTCTGCTTTAAAAAGACTTTTGACACTATAGATTGGAACTTCCTGTTTAATGTCTTGCATTAATTTGGATTTAAAAGTAAATTTTAAAATGGGTTCAAATATTTTACAAAGACACATTACAACGGGTAGAAATCGGATTCTTTTTATTTGTCAAGAGGAATAAGACAATGATGTCCTCTCTCTTCCCTTCTTTTTGTAATTATAGCAGAAATCCTAGCTTCTAAAATAAGATCATGCAAAGACCTACAAGTTATGGAAATTCATTATAATAACTCAATTCATTATGTCAAAATATCACAGCTAGCTGATGACACAACACTTTTTTAATGACAAACACGAATCACTGCTGCTTTAGTCCTAGTTGAAGAATTTGGGAAAAAATCCATTTTACAACTAAATAGGAAAAAGACTCTCCGGAAAAACAAAACATATAAAAAAAAAATCTAATATGCAGTTTAAAAAAGACGGTATAAAACACTTGAGGTTTATTTCAGGCACGATACTGAATTCTGTCAAAACAAAAACCGGAAAGAAAAGATAGAATGTATCAAATTACAAATTAAGCAGTGAAGTCGTAGAAAGTTAACCTTTTATGGTAAAGTAACTGTTATCAAATCAATCATACTGCCAAAGTTTACATACCTCATTGCAAACAATGCATACTCCACAGAATGTCATCAATGAGTTAAATACAAAATATTTTTAATTTCTGTGGAAAAAATTAAAGGATGTACATTGAGAAAAAATTAGATGGTGGTATAAATATGGTGGACGTTGACTCTTGTGCTAAAACTATGAAAATAAATTTGGCGAAAGCTCTTTTAGATATCCAATTTGCTAACTGGAAATGAATACCAAACTTCTTCCTGAACCAATACGGACGTACACTTCTCATATTTGAAATGGATATTGATACCTTTAAATCACTGCCAAAAACAAAAGGTCCTTTACCTGTCTTCTATATGTCCCTAATTGAACTTTGATTTACTTCAAAAATGTAAAATCCGAAGTTAAACCCCCCTACGGAAGCGTATAATGGTCGATAGTTACTGTTTATATCAACTAGACATGTGTAACGTAATATGTTGACTTTGCTTGATAATATTTTGCAATTGTGCGTTATGTCATGATAAAATAAAACAATCACAATATAATATCTTGCTAAAACTATTACTAAACAAACTTTTTCCCGAATACGACATCAAACAATCATTTACTCTACAGCCCTCGGCTATAATGAATTACAAGAGGCCAAGATGGTTCTATATCGCTATCCAGTCCCAAAGACAAAAAAAAGTCTAAAGTCATGATCAATGCCAACCGCTGACAATTTTTAAAATCTCTTTGAGAAACGGTGAACACATTCCAAACGTAGGTTTAAAATCAATGTAAAAAGTGTCCTAACTTTTGATACTTGTATCTATATCAATTGATGCGCTACATTTCTTAATTAAATACTACGAAATACACAGGATTCCCTGCAAGTTTCTGGAGAAATTCCTTGAAGACAACTGAACAGGAATGCGAGATATTCACCGGGGGTCCAGGCCGCCATGTGTTTTCACAGCAGGGGTCAAGCTTTGTAAAAAACTGAATTGAATTGTTTATGTACTTGCTGTTAATATATAGTATATGGTTTTGTCAATTATTTTTTCTTCTTATTTTGACTGTGATACTGTTTGTCATTGTCTAACTGAAAAATAAACGGGCTGGCGTTTGTCGGTTCCAAAAAGAAAAAAAAGTAGATATCACGAAATTCTTACGCGTTATCTAATTATCCGACATAGTTAAAATGGCGGGAAGTAGATAACGCGAAATGTCTTCGAAATATCCACTTATTAAGTGATTAACGCGAAAATATTTCGCTTTATCTACTTATCTGCGATTTTGAAGAAGTAGAT
This sequence comes from Saxidomus purpurata, assembly GCA_022818135.1. Classification (NCBI taxonomy): domain Eukaryota; kingdom Metazoa; phylum Mollusca; class Bivalvia; order Venerida; family Veneridae; genus Saxidomus; species Saxidomus purpurata. Next base: position 3,075,135 of record JAFMSR010000011.1, read on the forward strand.
AACGTAAAACATTTTCGCGAAAGCCACTTAATAAGTGGATGTCATGAGAATATTTAGCTTTATTTACTTATTTTTGAAGAATGCTGATAAGTAGGTTACGCAAAATATTTTATGTGATATCCATTTTTACTTATTCTTTTGCGAAAATATTTCGCGTTATATACTTATCCGCCATAATTGATAACAAGTAGGTAGTTAACGCGAAAATAATTCGCGTTATCTACTTTTTATCAAAAAATGCGGATAAGTAAATACACGATATATTTTCGCGAAAACCACTTAACGAGTTGATATCACGACCTTCTCAGAATCTCAGCACAATTCTTATCTACGCCCTTTATCGCTTCCGAATCTACTTAATAAATAGTCGGAGATAGCGTTAAAGGGCCGAGTTGCAGATTTTGTTCGAGATTCTGAGAAATATGGACACAATTTGTGCTACGATATTTAACTAACCTGGAAATGCTTCGCGGAAATAGTCCAACTTATCGATTTTTAGGTTAATGATAGTATGTGAGGGGTTACAGATAACACCTTGAGATGGGTCCCTGTAGTATATCATATTACCAAATGTGATGTAGAGTCTAATAAACTGTACACAGAGCTTTTTGTGAAACCAGATCTACTTTTGTCTCAGAATCTCAGAAAGTTTTATGAGATATTTACTGTTATCCATGAAAACCTTGCTGATAAAGCACTTGCTAAATTTCAGCAGCTTCCGTGGACAACTTTGTAGTACTGAAAATATAACTAGATAACCGGATAAATATCACAGATATTAATTAGATATCTAGATAATTAACACAAAAGTCAGTTAACTAAAGTGTGGCAGTAATATGCCGCCATAACAAAAAAAAATCTAATTACTTTGTCATTTGTCATAAATTTGATTTTTGGCGTTATCACAGGGACTCCAAAATAATTATCTAGCGGAGTAAGTCTGGTCTTCACTGTGTTCATCACACATACACGACGGCTCTAAACTTCAGACTGGAAACAGGTCTGTTGTCACAGTAGCCATTGAATACAATATCAACATGTCCATCCCTGTCAAAAATACAACTAATGGCTTGTGTAAAATATCTAAAACTGCACATTTCAATTAAATGTTATTAGCTGCAGTAAAAAGTATAACAGAGTCTGACATGTATCTCGATTTCAAACAAATGTAATTATTCATCTTCAAAATTGATCAAATTTTCCTATAACTCTCATCTTCTAAGGCCTGAAATAATATGTATGTTTCCGGTCTCTCGACCGTCCTCAACTGTTTACTGCCGAACTCGATCTTTTTACTGCCGACCTTGAACTGTTCACTGACGAACTCGATCTTTTTACTGCCGTACTCGAACTTTTTTACTGTCGACCTTGAACTATTTACTGCCGAACTCGATCTTTTTACTGCCGACCTTGAACTGTTTACTGCCGAACTCGATCTTTTTACTGTCGACCTTGAACTATTTACTGCCGAACTCGATCTTTTTACTGCCGATCTTGAACTGTTTACTGCCGAACTCGATCTTTTTACTGCCGACCTTGAACTGTTTACTGCCGAACTCGAACTTTTTACTGCCGGACTCGAACTTTTTTACAAAATAAACAATAAAAGACACCACTGTACTGATCGACCTTCTTTAATTTTGAGGCAAGGAGACTAGAAACACATTTTTGGCCAAAAAAGAAACAACTATCGGCGAGTGAAATAAAAGAAAACACACCGACTGCGATACTCCCTGATTTCGTGGATGGTTACTGTGATATTATCCGTTGTTTTCGGGCATACAACACTGGCTAAGATTTCAACAAGAGAGCGATTTAGATCAGTGGAGTTGTGTAGGGCTGAAATAGTTTGTCTTACTGTCAAAACGATCACATCTAAAAAAAAATTAAAAAAGAAGTATGAACTCTTTAAAAGACATATCGCGGCATACATTTTGAGAAAATTTATAAGCAAAAGGTACGTCAGCATTTACAGTGATAAAAGACAATAATCTTATGAACATTTGTGTTCAAGCTGGGTCCTAATCGGGTTATATAAGAACACACGTTCTAGTCAGTTTGTATTCTTAACTCAGAAATCAATTTAAACAAAATATCAGAAATATTTTATATAGATGACAATTTCACTGCATTATTCAAGTCAATTGCAACCCCACAGTAAGACAGCATTAATAAATTCGTTTAAGAAGTAAGAATATGCTACATAGTCAACTTTAGGAGGCAGTATACAGTTTCAGGCGCGTAGTGTCGCATTGGCCTAGGTCAAATATACATTTTAAAGGTAAAATACAGATCAAGTGCATGGTTTTGGTTAAAAATATCATTATATGCATTTTTATTGAAATTTAAAGAATTAAAATTAAAAGAAAAATATATCTTCCACTCCATGCAAGCTACCTACACACCAAGTTTCATTGCAATTGGCCACTCTGTTTTAGTAACAGTGACCTTGACCTTGATCCATGTGACCCAAATGCAACCTAAGCTTCCTCTCCCCGCAAACTACCTACAAACCAAATTTTATTGCAATTGGTCAGTCCTAACTAAAGTTATTAAGCGGAAACCATTCTACAATTCCGGGTCACTGTGACCTTGACCTTCGACCTTTTAATTACAAAACCGTTATGGGTCCTTTACTGGTTATGACCAACCTCCACATCAAGTTACAAGATGTTAGGCCCAAGAGTGCTCGAGTCATCGTTCGGAGACTGTTTAACAATTACGGGTAAGCGTTACCTTTAAGTTTGACCTACTGACCTCAAAATCAATAGGGGTCATTTGCTGGTCATGACAAACCTCCACATCAAGTTGGAAGATGCTAGAATCACAAATTTTCAAGTTATCATCCCGAAAACGTTCTAATTTCGAGAATAGTGCGTTTAAAGTTCTCTGAACCTATTAGCTCGTTTGAAGTCAGAATTTGACCGCCGTTTAAATATGCAAATCTGACGAAATGTGTAAAGTAATGTAATTGAGTTTTACGTAGTTTTTAGAAAATGACATTTAAAATATATATATATATAAGAACATCTTTGCTTTTATTTGTGACTTCTTTTTTGTTTCTGCAATGTTCATGAATACGCTAAAACTATATATAAAGGGGGCACAACTTGAGCAGTTTTTGTACTGATACTTGTGGAATTATGTTACCAGTTTTATACGTTTTAAAATTTATTTTGAAACAAGCATAGTCAACGGCTCACATTTTTAGCTTTATGTAAATGTCAGTATTACGAAATGAAGACACGTGTCACTTTGTCATTTATTCTCGTCGGTAATGTAAGTAATATTGAAAAGAAATATACATAATTTTTGTAGTCTGGAAAATATCCGAAAATTTTGTCCGAATGACTGGAACACTACAGATACTACAGATAAAGTACCTCACAAAGTAGTGATGATATTGTGTTTTATTCTTCATTTTGCATTGAATTAATTATTTTTTAATTCTCAAAACAGATTAAATAAGTAAAACTATCAATAAATGTTTCATAGCTGCTATAGGCGTAGAAAAGATAAAACATTCTGGGATTTAAAAAAAGGGTAATTTGAGATAAAACAAAAATGAATTGCTTATTTCTCTTTTATATTAAAGAAAGTTTGTACTAAGTTTAATTATATTGTAGAGTTTAACAAGACGTTTCCAATGATATAAATTTCTTCATTTTGACCAAATTTGATGTTAGAACATTGTGGAATTGATGCAACAACTATTCATGCCCTATACATTGTACCACATTAATACTCGTATATATAACTTACTGCCGAACTGAATAAGATCTGTAATAGTAACGACAGTTTTCATGAATTCGGCTGCCGTGAAATGTTTTAAAGAATCGAAATAATCTATGACTTGGAGTGCTTTATCGATATTGAAGCATTTCCCGTCGGTAGTCTGCCTATGTAATAATTTACTCGGGCTTTGCTTTTGTGAATATTTCCGCCCGGGAAATCACCTCCGTGGAATGCTTCAATTTCAACTCTTAGCGATATATTATTTCTTAATTAAATGGCATAAGTTTTCACAGTTAGTTTGGGGGGCAACAAATCGGTTTTCCCTCGTATATTATTCCCACGGCAGTTCCTCGAATGTTTGATTTTCAACTACAAGCCATATCTTATTTCTTAATTAAATGGCGTAAAAACCAGGTCGGGTTTTCTTATGGGTTTTTTTTTTGTTTTGTTGTATGAGTGCGCAACAAACCTGGATCGGTGCATTCCCGGTTAGGTATCAATTTACCATCACTGGAACAGGAATGGAAATAATCCGCAGAGCACCGGTTTTCACATGAATTGCCATACCAACCTCTAGCACACCAGGCGCGTAATCGAATGTCAAGGCTGCAAAAACGTAGAGATAAGTGTATATTTATTTACGGTAATGGTGATGCAAAGCGCAGCTATCATCTGTTTTTTAAACAAGATTAATGATGTTATATTGATTCAACGAGATGTATGAAAATCGAGATTTCTGAAAAATACGTTAACTTTGCAATTGAGCAGTCGTTGAGAAGGAATGAGTAAAATATAGTTGTTCAAAATTGACAAAAGGCTGATGAATATGTTTACAAGTATATTAATCATTGCTGAATGGAATGAACAGTAGTAGTGGATTATTTTTATATCCCCCTACCTAACATGGCCAACCATAGAAACGATTTTGTCTTTAGCCGACCAATAATTCGGAGCCGGGTTAAAATCCAAAACCTTGTTGAAAGCTTCTATCAAGTCGGGGAAAACATGAGGTGCATTGTCTGTGCTTGGTAAAACATCGATATCGAGAATGTTAACAGCCAGTCTTGTTCTTCCCTGTAGGAATACAGAAGTGTTATTTATATACTTGCATTCCTATACAATATTATACTATGTATATCTATTCATCTTTGCGATTCATATATACACAGATTAAAAATATTTAAACTTCTAAAGCTATCTAAATACTATGCCCCTTTTTGAGACATTACAGCGATTAACCTGTTGTACACAGGCATCTGGTTTCTTTTCAATATTCGAAAAATTAGCCTCTCCAGTATTTTTATATCATTTATATATTCTGTATATTTCCTACATGAAAGAAACAATAAAACCATAATCATAACAAGACAAGACAATAAGACCAGGTCAAGCACTCTCAATATAGTATATAATGATCTTGACTTATAGAACCATGATAAGCCTTATCAGGTAGCACATTTGGCATTGTTAAGGTACAGGTTTGCATACTATTGTTTATGTGTAGACGGATCGTGTGCTGAACGACTCAAAAAGCCGAAATATAGAATGATTAAAATGTATGTGATATCGAACAAAAGGCCAGGGAAATTCCAGTATGTGTGCTACCTAATATTTTGCCACGCATTATCTAACTGTAGTAAGTATACCTTAGTAAAATATTACTTCTTAATATAGAACGTATGTATGAGACCTTGGAACTTTGAACTCTCTTTAGAATGTCAATATTGAAATCAATAGATATAAATTTAAAGATGTAAAAAATGTAACCCCAGACCAAAGATATGATATGAGCTATATTAGTAGAGGGTCACCAGACAATGCTACACACCAACTATTTATGACGTAGGCATTATGGTTTCGGACAAAAAAGTCTTGGCATATCGTTTAAACAAAATTTATTTTATATACAATAAGCTTAAACAGAGCAAGTTTTCCCTAGGCGTGGCTAAATTTCTGCTCTAGTTATAATTGCTTATAATCAAAATCTAACTAAAATCACCCACGATCCAGTGACTGCATATTTTCTCCCGGTTTGCTTACTATTACTCTCTGGGTGATAATAAATACTAGTATTTATAATAACACATTTTACTCATCAGGGGCAATAACTCAGAAAGCCCCAAAATCAAAGTTAATTGATATTGTCGCCATACACCTCATATCCACATATAGAAATGATTGTTCAATTGATGTAGCTTCAGGCGTGTAAATGATGTCAGATATGAAAATATTTGCTATTTCAAAGACAATTACTATCGAATCCTGGTCCGATTGAAACTTCACCGAGATCTTTTGGCCATATACATTATAAACAGGTTCGAACAAGATTGCTGAAATATGGATGCTTGAGCGACTGCAAACTTATTATGGACGTAGAACGAACGATCTTAAACGCTCACCTTTAGCCAGTGGTTAAAGTAAGCTAAAACACATGGTTCATCACCCGCCTGCAACAAGACAAGAATCAACCCTCTCTGAGAAAAGTCAGCGGACAGACAAAGAAATGGCAGTGCTTTCGCCAAGTATTACAAGTAAAGAACATCTTAGACTCAAAACAATCAACACGCCGCAATGCACAGAACAAACCTACTGCAGTTAAAGTTAAATCCAAGTTTACCGCATCCGAACGCCAGGCACCCAAAATTCTTGATATATTTACCTTTGTCCAAGTATTGACGTCCACAAAACGTTGCAGTTTTCTGTTATCAACGATTTTTAAAACATCTTTTGAAACATCTTGATCCATGTCGATGGAAGTTCCATTGCATCCGGCGCTCATTTGATCAGTACTGAGGCTAGAACATGGCACATACATGTACATCCATATTTGTTTCATAAGTCATTGAAATTGCCAAAGGCTTCAAATTATACAAAATAATTTATACGGAATAAACATAAACTTATCTTGTCGAAATTACGGAGAAAGGTTGGGTTGTTTCTTATGGAATTAACTTTAACTTACATTGTCTTCGAGAAGAGGGGGTTTATTGGATCAATTTCCTCATTTCAAATAGAATTGCTTCTTTCATTTCACTTACGTGCCTATGCAGAAGGTGAAGTATACATCACATTTGTCTGTCGCACTCCTGCAGTCCCCTCCGGCGGCATCACAACACTTTCTCTCAGTTCCTACGGTTTCTCCTGTATATGACGTCCCCAGCGGATTATCGAATTGTACCACCGATAATTCCAATTTTACTAGACAAGATACAACCTTAAATAAATACAGGAATTCTTTTTACTTAAAGTGCAAAACATAAACTAATATATTTGAGATCAAATACATACTGATGCGTAAATTAACTATTTAATATAAATTGTAGAGATGTAGAAACGAATTCCGAATATGAGTGATTTTGAAATGTTATATAGCCAGAATATTGCATGAAATATTTTTTGATCAGTAATTAATGGCATATCACATACACGTACGGGTATTTTTTCGTTTGCAACTTCTCGCACAAGTTAAGAAAAACTGAGAAAACATCTAAATTCTAACCAAGTATCTTGAATATTCAACTTACTATCTTGAATTTTCAACTTAGTATCTTGAATTTTCAATAAGTGTAATCATAGTGTGAAAAATCAATTTAAAAATAACAAGTCAATATGCCCGAAAAAACAGAAATGTCAGGGAACTTAAAAATAACAATCGGCGGCATCCGCTAAAACATGTGATGAGATTACATACCCTAATACAATGGAATTAAACTAAACAAACAGAAAAGAGCGCTGTGAAAAGGAGACAAACGTCAATTTAAAGAAATGTAAAACAACACTCTACTGCAAATTATTCATAAAAGACATACAAAAAATGAAAAGATTAGTGACTTGCTACAGGTATTAAGAATGGATAAAGCGTGTTAAGATAAAAAAAGTTTGCACAACTCTTTCTCGTGTAACTTTGTAACCAGTCGTCCAAAGTTTGTCATATTGTCAGCACAGAATGAAACTTATACCAATACCACTACTTTCAAATTTGACTGCAAGACGTTTCGTACTGCTGTTATGTATAAGTTAGTGTTTATTAAGTCAAATTTTGATAATTAAGAAACCCTATGGGACCGAGCGGTAGCCTAATCGGCTTACCCTATTAACAGAGTTAAAAAAAAAAGTCAAATACGACCAGCATGCAAGTACATACCCCCAGTTTGGCATTGGTTTAAGAAAGCGCAAATAGATAGAGACTATAATTTTGATCCATTCGCTGTAAGATATCATATAACAAGTTGCACTAAACATCAAAACTAATAATAATATATAAACTAAACGGATTATATTTACAGAGTGCCACGGGTTCCGCTGCATACTGGTATAAATTATGAGTGTAGATGTATTTTCAGACAAATGACCAGTTGTTTGTTATTTACCTCTGACGACTAGGTTTGTTTTTAGTAATACATTTAAAAGTACTGACACCAAAACGAAACTGTACACTTGTTTAAGAAATAAATGTTATATCCTTTGTGAAAGAAGTATAGGCAAATTTAGTATCAAAATGTTTGAAAATCTTTTCTTTACACGATGCCTTATTTTGGAATCAAATTCAGGTACTAATTAATTATAAGTACATTGTTTTACGCTTGAATGAAGTAGGGGTTAAATGTAAAATCTGTATTGTTTTCTAAATGCTTACTTAGCTTCAGGTATTTGTCAAGAAATATGGAAATCAATCAGTATCTGTTATGCCCTCCTCTTCTAGAGATCAAGGCAAGTATTCTCGTACGCATTGAACCTGTGACGTAAGTGCGTCAACGTCATGTATCTATCCTGGCGTATCGTTGTCACCTTCGGCCTGCCGGATCGTGGATGATCTCTAACGATTCCATTTTGACGGTTATGTTGTCGAAGGTTCATGATGGTATTTCTGTGGCAATTAACTGTCTAGCGACGTCAGAGACGCTGACGCCGGATGCAAGTTGCAGAAGAGCATGAATGCGTTCATTTTTTTGAAGCCGTAGCATCTTGTTAATGAGTGAAATTCAAATGTACTGTGATTTAATTATTGCCTAGCCAGAAAAGATATCGGTCAGTGACAATCTGTACTTGGTAACATGTTACACGTGTAGCACGTACAAAAAGTTGCATAAAAAATTTCGGTCAGTTTGAAGGACATCCAGGTTATATTTGCGAAAAGCGGTACAATGTATGGAATGATTATTATTTGGTTACTCATGATAAAAATATCTTTTTGATCGATTGGATTTATTCAATTATCCAAAAGTTAACAAGAATTTCAGACCCTTACGGCCGAACTCTTAACACAAATTGTTGTCGAATACGACCGAAAAGTAGTTCTATATTACTGTCCTCTGTTTTAAAAATTATATAGTAACAGATCTAAATAATATCAAAACATTACAGAATAGCATAATATTATATTGTTGTTTTTCTTATAATTTGTAACTTAAATCAACGAGGTATCTGTTCTGTATAGAACTATTTTCATACACGGTTTTTACCGGTGTGACATGAGAAATGTAAGACCCGTGAAATACGTATCGCTACACCGGATACACTAAATTCAGTGTTCCGCGAGAGCGCGTTTTCTGCGGTTTTGACGCACTCATTTTGTCAATGACGCAACAGAAATAGCAAAGACCGTCTTCTATGACGCAATTAAAATGCGTATGATCAAATTACTACAAAAACAACATTTCAAAGCCTCTCAAAACGCTTCGAAATGCAAGATAAATTGTTGATAAAATACGCTTCCGGTATGGGATATGTCTAATTTTGACCCTATTGCGTCGTCGTTGTCGTCTGATTTCGGATCGACCCGCATTTTGTACCATTGCGTTTTTGTGTGTGTTGATTCCTATGATACCGTCATCATAGATCGTAGACGCACAACAGGAGATGGTCGACGAACCTTAATACGGGAAACAAAAACGTCTTTCTGAGTGACTTTAATGATCATTTTGTAGTCATTTCGATCAGACTGTCACTATTGAAAGGGGTTTAAGTGTGCCAAATAATATCCAAGTTTAATGTCTATGGTTGAATGCACTTATGAAAAATTCGCTTTGTGGACAAATTTGACTTTTGAGATGCAGTGACTAAATGGAAAGCATTCAAAGAGAAACACCCGTTGTCTTGCCAACCCTTTGATAACCCACCATTTTGTGATGTATCACATGCAGTTTTACAGAAGTAAACTGAATAAGACTTCTTTAACACATAGTCATGCCTTTTATTTTTTTACAATAAAGGGTATGACCCTCGGAGTTTCTAAATGACCCTCAAATTATGATACAGGGAATTGACACCCAGGGTCTTCCTCCTCCATGAAAGCCGGAAGTTGCAATATGACCTTAGCTGTTGGGTGCGACGTTAAATTCGAATTAATTCGCACAATACAATCAACCTTGTGGGCATATCCCATAACTTTTGAATGACATCTAAAGTTGTTCAAACCATAAATTTTCAGTTCAGTTTTGTCAAAATCCATTTCTCAGTTACGATTCACAGCTTAATACTTCATGGGGTAGTTGAACATAGTCACTGAATGACATAATGTAAGCACATACGTTCCTATCTCAAAAGTAAAGTTTACACAAATGGTGAAAGGTCAAAATTTGTGGACAGTTGCGTCTCCAGTTTATAACTTTACTTGTGCAAGGGTTGTCCTGATATTCACACATATATGTGTACAGTCTATGTTGTCCTGATATTTAAATATGTATGTGTGCAGACTGTGTTGTTCAGAGACAATCGATCCTCCAGCACTTTCAGTCCTTTTAATAAAACTTAGTAACGAAAAAGTTACGCTCAATATAAAAGGTGCACAGTTTTTTTTGGTGTCGTTAATCAAATTTCTCATTTTCTTTCCAAAAATATTATGATGCGTCAATTGCCTCTCTTTGAAATTCTTTCGGGGTCAACCTCCGTGGTCGAGTGGTTAGAGTCGCTGAATTAAAAAAAATTAATCCAGTCAATATTCATAGTTCGAGGGGCATATGTTCCAGCACTGCAACCGACAAAGTCTCTTTATGGTAGAAGTTGGCAGTTCTAACGGTGAGTGGAACGAATGACGGTTCCATGTGCTGCAGTGATTTATGTTTGAGGTATTATCATTACGATCGCCAATAACGTCGCCATAAAAAGAACTGAATTAACATTACAGTTAATCAATGATGTTTTAAATTGGTGCTTATGTTGTTTGTGAAATTCCACAATTTATTTCTTAAGTACGTATTGCATTTAGAATTATGTTTAAGCTCCCCAGTGGTGTTTTTGCCACTGACCGTTCCAAGGCGGTGCCCCACTGTGTTCCTTTAATTGTTCGTTTTGTCCTCGTGTGTTTGCTTTGTATGCTAGTGTGAGTGTGTGTGTGTGTGTGTGTGTGTGTTGGTGGTGTGCACTTCTGGGTGCTGTGGGGCTCGTTTTGGGGAGGCTGCGTTTTTGGTACGTGGCATTCCCTGTTTGATATTATTTTTGTTTTTAAGTTAGAAAGGTATAATAGAAGCACGGCAATTTCATATTCAGCATTTTCTACGACCTATTTAGCATGTCGTAAGTAATACTATGCCGTATATTACATACGATAGTGTTAACCTGACACATATACATACATTCCCCAGTATTTACCGTATCAAAGTTTGAGATATTATAATGCATCGGGTTAGGAGACCTTCGTTTGAATAACGCACATAATTAATTTTTTATTGGGAGAGAGCTGTATGTTTTAGTTGCAAAATTTAAACTACAAGAACAGCAACAGAAGATATTTAACAAACCTGAATAAGGTGTAGACACATCAAACAAACATCTAGTCCTCGGATTTTCATTTTCTTTGCACCTATTTAGATTACGTGTCAGTTCGAACACTGTAATTACAGAAATAAACGTCCGAACATTTCATACAAAATTGTCTACAAAAATGTTGTTATGATTATAATCAAAATCATGTATATAAATACAAACAATTAGACAATACAATGTATCACCGTCACTATACAATGTAGCAGTTATATAGGCCTGATAACTTAATCAAATAGTTGAATAAATGTCAACAAAGTAAAATCTCACACTGTCAAGATTGGCGTTTTAATATAAACATTTAAATTCAATAAGCCTTGATGGACACTTTTTGTACCGAGTTCGGTTACATATCAACTGATAATTTAAGAAATAAAATGACAACAATATTGTCCCTTTTTGAAAACATCACATGACTCAAAATTAACACTCATCAGACCACCAGGGCACTAAGTTGCGCTAGGCATACCCTCCACCAGTGACTAGGATATACCTGGTAGCAATGAGGGTGGTTAAAGTCTCGTAGTGAGAGTCAACGCTGGGGTATAAAACCTCATCACGTAATATATATTGTAATATAGTTGTTTATATAGGAGCCAGAATGCTCTATCAAAATAGTTTTTTGACTGGACAACCACACTGCCTTAAATGATGGTACTTTAAAGGGACACAAACTTTAACTGATGCCAAGCTAAATAACCTCCAAAATATAAATAATAGAATCTTTGGAAGTATCATAACTTAACCTAAAAGTTTCAGCTATGCATTCCCAGTCATTATCGATAAAATCCGCGGTTTAGAATATGCTGCAGTACAGTTAACCATTCAAGAATCTATGTAAAGTTGTATTTGTACAATTAAAGCTGCTCGCTCTCAGATTTTCGTAAAAAAATAAAGTTCTTCAAACTGTATGTAAATAACGTATATTAGATTATATGGTCATATAAAAAGGCTCCAGTATAAATTCATGTCACGTATATCTCTAAATTTAAAAAAAAACGCTACCAAATTCAAAAGCGTTGCAAACGGTTTTGAAATTTCAATATAAACATATAGTGTAGCGGTGCCGTGTAACCGACCTTTTCAATCGGATTCTGCAAATTCCTACCTAGATTTTTGCTTATTTTTTTCTAGCCTTTAGTTTAATATTTATGAATAAGAATTTCAATTTTTGTGAAAAATATTTTTTTTTAACATAACTGAGAGCGAGCTACGGAAGCGTCCTGGAGCCAATTCATAATGTTCTATAAAAAAAAATAACTCCTACGTAGGACTTTATAACTCCTACGACTTTATAACTCCTACGTAGGACTTTATAACTCCTACGTAGGAGATAAAAAAGCCTAATTAGGAGTTAATAACTCCTACGTACGACTTTCCTAATTAGGCTTTTTTATTTCCTACGTAGGAGTTATAAAGTCCTACGTAGGAGTTATAACTCCTAATTAGGCTTTTTTATCTCCTACGTAGGAGTTATAAAGTCCTACGTAGGAGTTATAAAGTCCTACGTAGGAGTTATAAACTCCTTTAGAATTGGTTTTTATCACCTACGTAGGAGTTACAAAGTCCTACGTAGGAGTTATAAACTCCTACGTAGGAGTTATAAAGTCCTACGTAGGAGTTATAAACTCCTAATTAGGCTTTTTTATCTCCTACATAGGAGTTATAAAGTCCTACGTAGGAGTTATAAAGTCCTAGTAGTGAGTTATAAACTCCTAATTAGGCTTTTTATCTCCTACGTAGGAGTTATAAAGTCCTACGTAGGAGTTATAAACTCCTAATTAGGCCTTTTTATCTCCTACGTAGGAGTTATAAAGTCCTACGTTGGAGTTATAAACTCCTTTTTGGCTTTTTATCTCCTACGTAGGAGTTACTCTTTTTTATAGAACATTATGAATTGGCACCAGGACGCTTCCGTACGAAAGCAAGATGTGATGAAAACATTTGGTAGTTACTTCACTTACATAAATTTTAAAATGATTGAGTGATACAAATTTCATGTGGTAGATAATTTTAAGAGTACGTTTCCCAAGGAATAGCATCAAAGTAATAACCAATGTAAAATCTACGGACTCGGAGGTTTAAACGTTAAATTAAAATCATCTGCCATAGGATTTGTACCACTAGATTAATTTGAAATGCATGTAACGGAAGTAACTACCCAGTGTCTTCATAAATGCAAGACGTGATAGCTTTCGTGCAACGATAGCAAAAAATAAACTGGCATATTTTGGAAGGGATTGGAGCTAATATATTGGTATATTAGGCACAAACAACTAAGAGGCACAAACAACTAACCCTGTGGTACTACACAGATAGAGACAATATCGAACTAGGTAGGACAATTCTCTGTTTTCTATCCTAAAGGTAATCCCTCGGCCAATAAACTAAAGGTCCAGATATGTCAGCTGCTTGAAGTTTATGTAGGCGATCCCTTGGTCACACTTGGTCAAATGCCTCAGAAATATAACAAATGACGACACGACTTCTGCTTCGTCTGAACAGAATGCATTATTTATAGAGTCAACATGAATAACAGTCTTAAGGAACAAACCCAGATTGGAGTGATGCAATCGTGTTATGTGAGACAAAGAAGTTTAAATTGTGTTTATGAATGATTTATTTCCATAACTTTACATAGAGCACTAGTAAGATAAAAGTCTATAATTGGAAACGTTCTTTGGGTCGTTTTTCTTGAGAATTGCGCTGACATTATCCAGTTTTCACTGCGATTTGACCTTTCCAGCAGCTAAAAAATTATGCTTTACTTTTTATTTGTTGAATCACCCTTTATTCTCAGAATCCCGCGATTTTTATAAAAACCTGTGTATCAAATAAAGGAAAACAAAACAGTTGTTCTATGAACTTTCTCAATAGGGGCATCGTGAGATTGTGACTCCTACTGTATGTTATCCAAATATTGTTTTCTCAGCCTGAAATGGAAATGAAACATAGTGAAAATCAAATTACTTAGAAGTTGGAATGTCAATTTTGATAAAAAGTCAGCTGTACCTTCATATTATCAAGGCTAACACGAATTTCCCTAACTACTGTTATTGTTTACAAAATGTGACATTTAGTCACTCACATCTCGCACTTACCTTTTAATCATTTAGTTACTAAACAAAATAGTTTGAAGTCAGCATGCAATTGAAAACAATGTAATATTATCTTATTGTCAGTATTAAACATTTCAATACTTTTATACAGTCCCAGGCCATATAGGGTAATCACAAAGATGAAAAGGTTTGACCAAATACAGTAATTCATAAATTTGGTCATCTGTCAAAGACGCATCGTAGTTTGCCTGATTACAAATATAGTGATTGGGAAATTGGGGCATACATTGTATCGATAAGAAAACCTATCAACCTTTGCCTAATTACACTGCTATTTTCAGGCCAAACTTAAATATATACGTTAGCTGTTCCTAAAGTTTATTTTCAAATGATCGCCGATGGTCTATGCAAACAGAACTAAATCGATTCAGAACAGCAAATACTTCAATGAAAGTCGAAATTGTAACGACAATTCTCCTCAAAATATGATTATCACGTACTTTTCAAACAAAGGCTTTTTTAAATTAGTGGAAATACAGTAAATGTATCTCACTCAAACTCAATTTGAGTAACTGTTGTTCTGTGTCTTGAGCAGAGATAGATGCTTTAAACAGATGTCCGTTTATACATATTAGACTGTAATGGTAAATACCAGTTGCGGATAACGGTATTGAATCGTATCAAGTTATATTGAGTTGCGTATAAATGATTGACATGAATAAAATTGATGTTATGAGACTCGTTCAGCAGGCTGCATAATCACTTCAGGGTAGTTTCACCTTCCAAAACGCAATTCGAAGATGTCAGCAAAGGTAGATTCACATTCAAATTTTCAAGACTTAGGATTAGAAACCTTACAAATGTACCTGGTGATACAAAATGTTCACACCCTAAAAGATATCGCACAATAACCGACAATATACCGATACATTCATAAAAAATCTTAATACAAAAAAACAACAAAGGAAGAGAAAAGGCCCCCAAAGGCCCCAGCCCCCCACAACCACAACCCACACACATACACAATGACACACACACCGTACACTAAACACACACTAGCATACAAGACGGAAAAGAACTAAGGAACAGTGGGGGGCACCTGGAGGGGGGGGGGGGAAAAAAACAAAGGGGAAAAAAAACAGGGGGGGAAGGGGGGGGGGGGGGGGTAAAGGGGTTTGGTGCGCACCCACCCCCACCCCACCGTCCAAAGCACAGAAGGAAAAGACCTGTAGGGACACGTGGAAAAAAGGCAGGAAAAACAAAAAAGTAAAAAAAAAGAAAAAATAAAAACCTACTACAAAGCACAGTTAGAATCCGCATATAACTTGTTAAGATAAAAGATATAGATATTTCGGACATTTGTTGTTATCCTTTTTTGTTACCTCAATGCAAGCAGCTGGAATGTTGAATACATCCGGATTTCTAACCCGATATTGTGTATAGTTGCCATACAGTGTTGTTCCAGAAAGGTTTTCTCCTACAACAGATAATTTGGCATTAAATCAACTGTGGCAGAAAAATAGTTCCATATACATTTTAATATTGCTATATCAAACAGAGAGAAAATGTGCGAGTCATGTAGCACGTATTCTTGACGTTTTGCACGTGATTGAATCGAGTTTTACGAATACACATTTTACTAGGACAATATCAACGAAGAACAGTTAACACAAGAGCCCTTGACCCTTGCACGCTTATGCCTTTATGGGTTACACTGGCCAGCAAATCAGTAACAGCACCTACAATACTGTGGAAGGGTGTTCCCTTTGAGTTAAATAGCAAATATGTAAAAATCCTTGCCTTGTACCTAGATCCATGGCATTTGACTATCGCCCCCCATCGTCGGACACCTACGGTTATTGACTCCGCTACGCTCCATACACCACAGTCATCAACCGCGGGTGTCAGACGATGCTTCTCCCCAAGAGATACTAAATTTACGGCGAAGTACCAATAAATACATAACAATGCAAAAGGTAAAAATGCACAGGTATGGATACTAACCCTTTGGTGACCTGCCATAGTGCGTTGCGGATACTGGTGTGCAGTCGTATGCAGAAGTCTGTATACTCCTAGTAAAATTGCCATCAATACCTTCCCAAGAATTAACATGTACTGCCTCGGGACCCGAACCAACTACATACGAGTTTTTCAACGTCAAGTTACCTAAATGAATAAGTCGAACACACCGAATATTACAGCAATGTATTCTCTTACTTACTTACATCGTCTTACTTTGTTGAGACCTATTACATGTATCTCATCTTTCACATCAGTATGTTGGCGTATAAAAGTTATCAGCTTCTGATGTACCTGATTTCCTTTAAATTGATGGATATTATTGGATTCCACTCGTGTGAATAGTATTTGTCATGCAGTTTTGGACAGAAGCACTGACTCTGCACTACTAATAGTAATACTTCCAAGCTTCTCTTTTCGACACTTAGCTTCAAACATATATTTTTCACAATCGAGACAAAATGAATATTTGTAAACTAACAGAAGATCTTTTCGACACTAACTGTGTAAATGTTGATATTTGTAATTTGATATAATGGTAAATATTATTTTGTTATATAAATATAGAGAGGTAGAGTAATTTTACTTGGAACGCAGATGGGTGTCTGCTCATCTAGACTGATGTTTTCGACTGAACAAAGTCCTGTATTGTTGAACATATAATAACTCTTCAGCTGAAATAAATGTAACAATTATTTTAATTCTCAACTGCACATATCTGATCACCAAATGAAATTCAAATTTCACATGCGGTTATTAGATCTAGTTGTTACCTTAAGTTTCTCTTATAAAAAGCCATAGTCAAATGGAGTTCAGTGCCTACAATAATACTGTTGCAACTTTGAGGAATGCTAATAGATTATCAAAGAGGGAGCCCATGTATGAGATAACCTTAGCAGATATACGTTATACTTACTTTCCGGAAGTCGTTTATCAGAGTGTAGGAGTATAGGGATGTCCTCTGGCCATCGTCAGTGAAGTATGTTCCAACTCTTGTCTCCATTTTTGTATCATGATCGTAGTCGAGTTCAAACTTGTTCTTTTAATGATAATTAATTAATTATTAGGTCATCATAATAGTCATAATTATATTCTGTTGTTGTAACAGTAGCAATAGTAGCGTTTTATAATAATTACAAAATGATAATGATGATGATATCTTACGATAGGTACAAAAATAGCAAACAAAAGCTCGTGCGCGCTTTCGTTCTCGCTGCGTAGGTATGAATTAAAGTTATTTGATTTACTACAGTCCTTTCAAAGCATGTTCAGATGCAGATTATGTTTGATCAAATTCCAAAATGGCAGCAATGGTAAAACCTATTCTTAGTTTGTACTGCATGGGAAGCCTTCTGAAATGTAGCTTTCCGTTCAGGTAGAAGATATCTTATTCATTACTGAAATGATACAACCTATTAAAAACGATTATGTTTGCTTAATTACTTGGTTTGCTGCACTAGACAGGCTGGCCTGTATTATGATAAAAATCAGAACTGTCACTTATAATGGCAAAATGCCCCAGAAGTGGTGTCTTACAGTCTGACCTTGACCTTCAAGATCTGGACACGGTACTTGCGCATGACACTTTATCTCTATGTTCTGAACAATTGTGCTAATTTAGTTTTAAATCCTTCCGTATACAAAATATTTTTAATGTAACATTTCCAGCAAAAGTATATAATTTACCAGCAGACAGAAATAACTTTCATTTACGGAAGCACAGAGGTGACATGTGGGAATATTTTTTATATTATCTCGTGGACACGCGATAATAAAAAAAGAAAAAACGAAAAACTAAATGTTATCGCGTGGCCACGTGATAATAATAAAAGAAAAAACGAAAAACAAAAGTTATCGCGTGGCCACGGGATAATAAAAAAAGAAAAAACGAAAACAAAACGTTATCGTTATTGTTTTTTTTTTTTTTTTCGCGTGGCCACGGGATAATTTAATAATATCGAAAAACTGGAAAACAAAACGTTATCGTTATTCATTTTTTTTTTTTTTTTATTATCGCCTGGCCACGCGATACGTTTAGAAAATTCCTATATGTCACTCTGTGCTTCCGAAGTTATCACGCGATAACGTTTTGTTTTTTGTTTTGTTTTTCGTTTTTTCTTTTTTCATTATCGCGTGGCCACGCGATAACTTTTGTTTTTCGTTTTTTCTTTTTTTATTATCGCGTGGCCACGCAATAACGTTTCGTTTCTCGTTTTTCCTTTTTTTTATTATAACGTGGCCACGCGATAACGTTTAGTTTTTAGTTTTTTCTTTTTTTATTATCGCCTGGCCACGAGATACTATCAAAAAATTCCTACATGTCACCTCTGTGCTTCCGTAGTTATCACGCGATAACGTTTTGTTTTTTGTTTTGTTTTTCGTTTTTTCTTTTTTTCATTATCACGTGGCCACGCGATAACGTTTTGTTTTTCGTTTTTTCTTTTTTTATTATCGCGTGGCCACGTTATCGGGCCACGCGATAATAAAAAAAGATAAAACGAAAAACAAAACGCGATAACTTTTGTTTTTCGTTTTTTCTTTTTTTAATATCGCGTGGC
Organism: Saxidomus purpurata; assembly: GCA_022818135.1. Taxonomy (NCBI): domain Eukaryota; kingdom Metazoa; phylum Mollusca; class Bivalvia; order Venerida; family Veneridae; genus Saxidomus; species Saxidomus purpurata. The sequence continues at coordinate 3,094,267 of JAFMSR010000011.1, forward strand.
CACGCGATGACTTTTGTTTTTCGTTTTTTCGTTTTTTATAATCGCGTGGCCACGCGATATGTTTTGGTTTTTCGTTTTTTCTTTTTTTTATTATCACGTGGCCACGCGATAACGTTTTGTTTTTCGTTTTTTCTTTTTTTATTATCGCGTGGCCACGCGATAACTTTTGTTTTTCGTTTTTTTTCTTTTTTTTATAATCGCATGGCCACGCGATAACGTTTTGTTTTTCGTTTTTTCTTTTTTTTATTATCACGTGGCCACGCGATAACGTTTAGTTTTTAGTTTTTTCTTTTTTTATTATCGCGTGGCCGCGAGATACTATAAAAAAATTCCCACATGTCACCTCTGTGCTTCCGTATTCATTTTATAACTGACAAGTTTTTAGTTTTGTTTTCCAAATGTCATTACTAAATGTTTACCCTCTCAAAAATTTGAACAGGAAATCATCAGAATGATTACATTTTTCTCTGAATCAAAAACCCCCGAACTAGATACAATAGAATCACAGCACGTTCCGTTAAAGTACTCTCTCGCTGTTTTCCTTTTGAATAAATTCCATCCAATACTTTTGACGTGATGTCAGACCAACAAAATTCAATAAAGGAAGACAATTTACATATAAAGCAATACATTATTAATGAATATACCAAATTGAATATGGTTAATCGGTCTTTTGCATTGTATTTCCCTTTAATGTCCCCTCTCCTTGAATGCAATTTAAACAAATTTTGTTCAGTGCTGTAAGACTTATGCTCCGGACAAGAAAAGTATGTAAGAAAGGGGAATAATTAAAACTTTGGTAAGGTAGAGTTATAGTTCTTGTACATTGCACTTCCTCTTAATGCACTCTCTATATCACTATATCACTATAATGCTCTTTCATTATAAGGCTATGGCTCTACAGAACAGCATTTTCCCTTCATGTCCTCTCTCATTGTATCAGATTTGAAGGAATTTTCTTATGTACTTTAAGGGTTATGCTCTGGACGAGAAAATGTAACAAAATTAATTAGAAAATTAGGAAAGGTTGAGTTATGGTTCGTGGTCACTACACTTCCCGTCATTGTGCTCTAGATAGATAAATATATTTTATGTAGGTAAAAGCGTACAAGCAATGCATGGCAACAACATGGTGCATGAACGCCATATTACAACCATGCTATGCAGATGATAACGATACACATAATGATAGAAAAATGTTACCTCGGTGACTGTGAAAGAGGAGCCATCTTTACTGCCTATCGCTGTCAAAGACTTGACTTGAGCGAAGAATCTCTTGCTAACACAGCATTTCGATTCTTCGGCTCGCAGCACACCAATGAAAACGCACACCAAAATAAATCTGAAACACATAGCCATTCCACTAGTTTCTCAACCGTATAAATACTATATATATCCTAGACGCTATAACTAAATGTCCGAATCTGAAGTTAAGTTTTCCTTGTTTGTAATCACCTTTTTTAAAACACCTAAACGCCTAAAGAATGCTATCTACATAGATGTAGTACCGGGTTCATCCGAGATATTTACATAACTTAGTTGCTAGGTAATTAGTTCCCCACATGTATCACTGGAGGTGACATTAGGTTTAAACTCCGTCTGGCTTTCCGTCACTTGAACATGCGATATCTCAAGAACAACAGGTGCTTGTTAAATAAGGCTTGATTTGTGTACAGAATGCAATTTAGCGATTATGCACGTTGTTATAGTTTTTCATAAGGCTAAATTGTGGTTGCTGTAGCAACGAAAATAGAAAAAAATACCAAATACAACCAGGATTCTATGATATCTCAAACTATTCAAAGTAGGATTAAGAACCTTGTCGTGTGGATAGAGGTTGATATGAGGATTACGCACATCATTATAATGTTTGCGTCGGACAAAAATTGCGGTTGCCATAGCAAAAAAATAGTAAAGAACTTAAGTATTTTCTTTGTATAACTCAGTAAGTATGGAATGGAATTTACTCAAACTGCATACAAAGACAGATTGCATTAATAGAAAGTGTACTGAGTAAGAACTATTACAATGTCATGTCTAGTTTTAGTTTATAGTTTATACTAATTTATTTTAGCTCAATTGTGTAGAAAGCTTGTAGCTTATCGAGTCACTCTCGAATCTGCTTCCTGGAAAACCAGTACTGGTGACATATGAGGAGGTACAGTCGTGACCCCAGTAGGGCTCGAACCCGCCGAGAGGAGCGGCAGATACTTAACCTCTACACCACCGCACCCATTCTAGTTTTGAAATATCTTCCTTCATAATTATACTCCGAATAGTTACAGCAAAACTGCTGAAAGGAATGTATTCAAACTTGGCACAAAGATAGAAGATACCCACTGAATGGACCTTTGATATCAAAGAACCATAACTGTTATAAGTCTCTCTTTATATAAGAAATTGCCATGTTCATAGCTATTTGATAAAAGGAATTTTATTCAAACTTCATACAAAGCTTGAGACATGATGAAGATGAAGTGCAAAGAACTACAAATTTATAATGTTACCTTGCCTATTTTAGCTCATCCGAGCATATACTCAGGGTGAGCTTTTGGGATCGCCCGGGTGTATGGTGTCTGTTAACATTTTACTTCAAATGACATCTTCTCAAAAACCGCTCGATGGAAGTTTATCATTTTGGTGTTGGTCCTGTACAAAAGTGTATATGTAGGTTGGTCAAATAAGGTTAACATTTTCAAATCACTTTCTCCTTGTGTTTTTATTGTGAAAAATAGAAATGGTAATCCACTGTTTCAAAACTGTGTATTATCACTTTCATTTCACTGAGAAAACTTTGAAACAGTGGATTACCATTTTTATTTTTACTGTTTTTGCAATCTTTAACCCGGATTTACGTCAAAAAGTAAACCGAGCGTAGTAAATGCTGGAAACCATGCGACGATGACGTCATTAAAATGATGTCATTTGCGCTATGTTTTCTTATGTTTTCGATGTTTTGTAGAAACAAACTCAATAAAAGTAGAGTTTTAACAATAAAATAAACAAAAAAGGCTTTTGTATCGGTGTAATATCACGTTAATTTCACTCGTGAACACCAAAAGTAGTTATTTTCATTCAGGCTCCCACTCGTGAGACTGATCATTCTTTTGGTCAGGGCCCAATAAATAAATAAAAACGCGATATTACACTAAAACCAACAATTATCTTCTATACAAATATAATAGCGTAGTGGTGCCGTTAAATCATTTGCGCATTTTTTTTTCAAGTAAAAACCAGCTGAAAATGGTGTGTGTACAAAAGTGTAGAGAAAATAAAACTTTTACCCAATACACCAAACTCTTCCCGCTACCAGTATAAAAAAACTTTCAAAAATGATTTTCTTATTTGACTGGGAGCGTCATTTAAGAAAAGAACAACTGCATGCAGGAGTTGCTTCCCTTCCACTGCCGAAATCTCTACCAACATCAACAACGACCCATTCAACTATCATTTTTCAGTCCGATTTTTTATATCTAAAGCACCAACTTTAAATACAATGCGGCATATCATTAATTAACACATTTAAATGCACAGCAACCAAAAATTGCTTTTATAAAACTGTCACCAAAAATACACTTTGTGCAGTAATATGCGCATAATGTCACTTTAAAACAAACCAACAATCATTTTCAATTGATATTTGCAAATTGCTACATAGATTTTTACTTTTGTTGTTGATTCTAGCCTTTACTTTTATATTTCACGAGTTGAGAAATTTATGTTTTTCACCGGAAACTGCGAACGAGCAGCTTTTAAATATGAAGAACATTTAATTAAATAAATAAATGATAAAACACGAAACAAAAAGTCTTTGGTAAAGTTAAATTAAATAATTGTCAAAAGCTATATATATTGTGAACAATTTAGAGGCTTCATTTTACAAACATCCATCATGACAATTAATTTGTAAAATTGTAATGCAGATATGCCTCAGTTCTCCCTGTACCTGAAAAACTACACCCTATTTCTAAAGGAGGGAGAAGTCACTTCTCCCTAAAATCTGGGCAAGAGCCGATGAAGTTTAAGTTTTTCGTAATTTAATTATGTGTTTTCATTTTGTTATTTAGCCCAAATTATCACTTTACTATTTGTCATAATTTACACTCTATAAGCAGCATTTCTGAAACCATACTTAACTAAAAATTATGTATGGTAACATTATCTCTTTGGCTAATTTACCGACACGCAAGGTCATTGACAACTGCACGATACAAACACAGCTAGACAAATCGGACGCCCGATTTAGTTTTAAGTTTTCAGTACAACCCGTTTTTACCCTAGTAATATGACTGTTTATTTTCCTTGTAGTCATATATGAAAATATTAATAAAATGAGGCCCTTAGATTCAATTAAACACAAATTCTACTTGTGTGTGTTTGCCTCATGCAATTGGACAGTTCACCTGTAAGTTACTCGAATGAAACAACTGAAATATAAGTAAGATATGTGCGTTTTATTGGCATATTAAAATTCCTCGGGAAACAACAGTTAAAATATTTTTAAGGCCTTGCTGCATCTGTCACACCGATACGAACTTTTGTTTCAGCAACAAACAAAATTAAAATGTCCACACTCTCTTTATTCAGTATATACTAAATATATATTAAATATATACATCGATTTGCAATCGGCGTGAATTAAATTTACCATTAACATATGTTGTATTTCAACTTACAGCAGATGTTTAGCGTATAGATAGCAAAACTATACTGAAGGATATAACTGAAGTATGAACGATTCTGTTTTATAACTTAACTCAGTACTTTAATATACAAGTAACTTTTTTATTTATAACGCTTGAGGATAACTATGACCGCAAGCACACTTTTTCTCATGGTTACCTTATTTTTTGTGGTAGTACAAATCTTGTGACATTGGTTGTTGGCTTAGAGGAGGATATATTCAGCTCAAGTGTACATTTACAGAATGCTCTTTGGAAGGGAAATGAGATACTTCAGGGAATAGATGTCAAAATAATTCGGGATAACAACACAAGAACGAAAATAAATACGTAAGACTGTAGAACAATAACACCAGTTTACAATATAATGGCTTCTATCAGTTAGTTAGATCTGCTACATTATTATCTACGTAGTTCATATTTTGAATGTCATTCACATTACACGAATTTCCAAATTAATTTTCAGGGTTTATATTTTTATAGAGGCTATAACTTTTTTTCTATCGTTCAGCTGATATGAACAATATTGTTTGTAGAAGGTCCAATACGTGTAGTGCTGAACAAAAACGCACTTTATTTCAAATTTTAGATTCAAGATTGACCTTGACTTTTATTCCTCGTTAAGTAATAAATGGAATGATGGCATAGCAAGACATCCTATTTATGTATATAGTATGGTGCGAGACTTGTTTTTAGTACGGAAGCTTGGTAACAACCTGCCAAAACAAAGTACGTAAAGAAGTTGTTATCTTATGCAATAATTATTTCTATGCAATATACTGCACTACTTTAGAATTCTTATATTGAGACCACCCTTCGGACCATTTGAAAGTGGTCTTATTAATGAATTTGTCTTATTAGCGAGACCTTAGAACTATGAAATTGAGCGTTTGGTTCTGAAATGTCTGATCGTATTGATCGAGGGCGGTCTTAATATCGGAACTTTACTGTATCTTATAATACCTATAGATCTATATTTTAATATTATGTATGATTTGTATACGTATATATACATTTTCTGATTTCGTATATTCAATTTTACTTGCGGGAATAGGGTATAACGAATTAAGAGCGTCGGCAAAGTATGATAACATGCTTATGTTTAACGTGAAAAAATGGAAAAAGTGAAACAGTGAAATGTAAACTGATTGTGGCTCCGAAACTGATGTCAATCTTTATCATGTTAAGCAAGACAATCGTGGAGTTATTCTGTTACTTTGGAAACACCTGTTGGCATTTCATAATACCGTTAAATACCAAAACATGCTAACTCGCTTTTTGAGATTCAGTGACATTAATACTATGAGAAAGAGGAAGTTCAGACGGGTTGAAAGTTGTGATGTTTTAGATTAATGAAAACGCACCTTTGGTTTTGTAGTCAACGTTTCCGACCTACCAACAAAGGAAGACTTACACGGAACGTTAAAAGCATTACTACGGCTCCAAATAACCTACGAGCTTAAGACTTCCGAAATGGCTTCTGGTTTAATAGTAAACCAATCCTCTGTGAAACTCTCCGGTAAGTAATAATGTAGCATCAGTGTTTCTAACACCAGCACCAATCAGCAAGCTTTAGCATCAACTTTTGCTTCTCTATCAGCGATTACTGTTAAGGTGGTGCCATAATCGCACTGTAGATTTAATATTATGTATTTTGAAAACGACAATTTCTTATGTCCATTTATCTACTAGTAATATGTTAGGGATATTATCAATCTTACTTAAGTACACTTTCTTCCCGAGGGGAAGATCTGTCTGATGACGACCCACTCAATTTCTTCCTCTTGAATACCTGGACTTTCAGTATAACTATTTTTATCTAAGCCAATAAAAGATCTCGTTTGGCTAATCATTCAGTTTCTAATTTATAACCTGTACAACATCACAGCTATGACGTCGTTGTAGACATAATGAACGCATGGTACGCACTTTTGGTTCCTATCTACAATCTACATGCAGCCTACTTTTGGTTGAGAATATAAACTTTACTTCCGCTTTAAATCTTTGTAAGCAAATGTCAGATTGACAAGATGAAAGGTCGTCAGAACGTGACATTCTATCGCTCGTCCTCGGATCTAACCGGTGTAGCGTTTTTGAGGATGATTTTAATCAGATTGGCGATAGTATGTAGTTTAAATCAAATATGTTTTTTCAGTTCTTTACAAAACCGAAAAAAAATATTCGCAATGAAAGATAAAGAAGTACAAGTTCTGGTTTGTTACCTCAACTACTTAATGCAAATATTTCAATAATTGCAGATGAAGACTGCTATGATTTAGGAAAACATGTTCTCTTTTGTAACCTTAACTATTTAACGCAAATATTTCAATAATTGCAGATGAACACTGTTATTCTGTAGAAAAACAAGTTTTCTGTTGTTACCTTAACTATTTAACGCAAACCTTTCAATAATTGCAGATGAAGACTGCTATGCTTTAGGAAAACAAGCTTATAACGACAGCCTTCTTGATTTGTCAGTCAGTTGGCTCAGCATGGCACTAAAGTTGGCGAAATCAAACAAGAAAAAATTACGGAAGAAGATTCTATCGGCAAAAGCTGACGTTGAATATAACGTATGGAGATTTTCAATTTTATAAATTAGTGAGACATGATTCTGTTATTTTCTGAAAAGGGCTGGGATATAAAACCATAATTGTATATTCGCCCATTTGACTAACCTAACAGTTGTAAATACTAGAATAAATAAACACAACTTCATGTATTTAGAAGCATCTTGTTAAATATGATATAATTATCAAAATGTTTATTAATTTGTCAAACCTTACTATTGTCACCGTTTCTACGACATTTGAAGTAAGTGTTCACTAATCCAGCAAAATAAGCGGATAACACTGACGGCAAGCTGCATCAAGTCTATGTTATGTATCCTTCCTTGTATATATTGTATGGTTGAAACACTTTTGAGTTGAAGTTTTTATTTCGAAAAGCAAATAAATGCCATCATCTAAGAAGATTTATTTCCTAATAATCCATATTATCGTTTTTACATAGCTCGGTATGAACAAGGAAGCTCTAGCATCTGTTGAAAAGTTGTTGAAAATTGGTAAACTTTGATTTTGAACGTTTAGATTTTACTCGTATTTTTTAGCTTACGTGAGCACCAAGTGCTCAGGGTGAGCTTTTGTGATTGTTTGATGTCCATAGTCTGTTGTCGTCCGTCGTCATTCGGCTGCCATTAACAATTATAATAACAGACATCTTGTCAGCAACAACTGAACTTATTGTGACTAAACTTGAAAAGAATGTTCTTCTGGTGGTTTTCTTAACAACTATCTCAAATTCTTTGCTCCACTTAACTTCATGACCACCAAAGCAAAAAGAACAGTTTAAAAAGTTTAAATAGTAGTTCCTCCCTGACTTCTGGTTCAATTTTCGACAAAGCTTCAATAAATTACTCTTATGTTCCTTGTCTAAAAATGTTGAACTGTGCACGCGGTTCAGATCGAAAATAGCCGTCACTGAGAGAAACTGTTTTGACGTTAACGAGGCGTCCATCTGAACCAAAACAGAAAGCTAGAAAAAAAAATCAAACATCCAACTGGGCATATTAACGAATGCTGACACCGGGGTTACAGGCGGAATTTTAGAGTAAAACAAACACACTGAAAGTTTCGGGCGGTCGACTTAAAAAAAATATTTGGCCGTTCAACTGTGCCGCATATAATTGCTGCAAGGGTTTAATATAAAACACTTGATGTCCTCCAAGTAACAATAGGCAAAGTTTAAAGAAACTGTGCAAAAATATTTATAGGATGGTTATCTTTTACACTTGCCTGAAAAGTTCGTCTCAGAAGCCTAAGCTGACTGCCGGTACATTTCCTCACTGCAGGTTTGACTTTTAAATGATTTCAAAAATATTTCATTTGGATGTCCCGACAATAAACTTGAAGAAAATATTTTAAATCATTGAAAATGTGGCCATCGGGGAAGGGCAAGTACTACATGTAAAAATGTATCAACAGGACAGAAGTGTTATATCACATTCAGATTTTTATACCCTACGTGAATCATGCCGAGATGATCATTTGTTAAACGTATTCTATGTTATCTCAGATGAGCGATATAGGAACATTATGGCTCTCTTGCTTTCACTCAGTTGTCTTTGCACAATTGCTTGTTTTATTGCACACTTTCCTTCTTCATAGAAATGTAAACGAGGAAGTGAAGGTCAGATGTGTAACTTAAACCACAGTCCTCGTTATTTTAGCGTCATCATGTGACTTCATGGTATGTTTTATGTAAATATCAGTATTGTCAGGCATAAAACGACTTTTATTTTTAATGCAATGAAATGTTGCAGTTTGTAACATAGCTATAACAAGGAGGCTAGGGATATACTATGGCCGAAACGACTTATCAAAGCATCAGACATTTATTTTGGGAATAACAAAATTGAATGTGCAGAAATAACATGGCAAGACAAATTTCACTATTTGGGCGAATTCAAGTGAATTTATATGGAACAATAAAAGAGAAAAAGTCAACAGAACAACATTGATTGGAAATAAACAAAATGGTGGAATCAAAATGATAGACCTAGAATTGTGTACAAAAAAATGAAATAAATGGATAGAAACCATTTCAACAATAATGAATCGAATTGGAAAGTTATACCCCGATATTTCTTTCAAAATGCGGGGGTTTCCAGCAAAAAAATACCCACACTTATGCCTATGAGAACACTTACTAAACGTTTATGTCATGAACGTGCGGTTCAGATGATAAAAAAAACTAATGTCTCATGGTTGAATCTTTTTTCTTGCATACCGCCTAGCCCTTAAACATTGGTTTCTCGGTGCGAACTTATCGAAATATATAAACAAACGATATTTAGAAGATGTGTTTGGGAATGTGAAGTCGTAATATTTCTAATGTTGCGTCCTAAATTACAAACGAAACGGTTATCTGGTACAGTGGGGTTTCAGACAGGCAAAATCACCGGAAATGCAAGACATTTCATGTCGATATTACACAGGTGTATCTCTCTTGTCACTGCATCACAATGGTTTAAGCTCGTTTGAAAGTATAAAGTTTTGTTCTAATTCTCATTTCTTTTCGAAGGTTTTGTGTATTTAGCACATGTTTATGCAAATGTTAACGGTTGCTGCCGTTCTTATCTTGTACAATAATACAATAGGTGTTGGTACTGATGAAATTAATTCTTGCAGAGCATTTGTCCTTAAGTTATGTTAGCATTTTTGATAGTTTTATCATAAAAAAACTTATGAAACCTTTTAAATTCCATTCTACTGTTTGCAACTAGATCACATATTTTTGAAATATTATTATATAGTTAAAGAATTACACTTTTAAGTGCCGACTAGCATCAATGCTCAGACAATTACATTAAAACATGTGTTATAGATAGGGATGACAAAGATGCTATCAAGTTAAGACATATGATTCAAAAGAACCCAAAAAGAACACGCCCGACGTATGATGCCACAATGAGCCTCAAGTACAAGAAGCTGTGCAGGGGAGAATCAACAGAGGTAGGAACATTCAAATTCAGATAATATATACTAAACGAAATTTTTAACGCACAACCTGCCTTTTTTCTTCTTTTTTTGTTGAAATGTCAGCGTATCGGATGAGGGGGATGTATAACTACATCTCAACATTTCAATATGATTGAATTAAATGATATGAACAACAGTTAGAAGCATGACGAGGCGATTGCAGAAATAAGTGTAGATGTAATTCCAAGCACTAGCCTGCAGACACTTCTCCTGTGCCCAGTTTGTATACGTTCAAAATAGGTCAGGTTTGCATTTTGTCTTGTCGTATGTCTGTTTATATGAGGCAGGGCATTTCTCAATTAAACCGACCACGCAAACCAATGGGCGATTCTTTTAATGATGAATAATTTCAGTTTAACGTCATGTACAAATGCATTTGTTAATAAATCATGAGGCATGCATTTGTTAATACATCATGAGGCAAGCATTTGTCACAGTGGTATGTTGCTGAAAGGTAGCACTCACAAGTCCTTAGATATAAAGAGAATTAACTTAATATAGATAAAACATAATAAACGACAATCAGTGAATGTATAATGCAGTTTCTGGTAAGTCCTGTCAATCAAAAATCAGTGCAATCGAATCTGACAATGAAGTATCTTTACATTTTAGAAGAACATGACGATGGAATTTTTATTGGATGATATAAATATTAATATTAGTAGTAACAATTTTACAGGCATCCTATAGGCGATACCTTATGGAGGCTTTTCTGTGCCCGAATTCTAGACATGTTAACTTCCACATTTTGAAAGTAGTAATGTAGACATGTGTTAATGCATTACTTAAATCTGAATCATGCATATTTGCTCATGCAAGTGTCCTAATGAACTTCTGTGTGCATAGTTTTTGTAATATGATTCCAAACTGTTTTACTTTCATAGCCTGTTGTTGCTACTTATAAAAGTGTGATTGTAACTGATGAATTACGTAGATTCTAAACGAAGCTTTTGGAATAATTGCCCTTGAATTTACACTGCACGATTTCTATCATTGAAACTCTATTTGCTATCTCAACATACCAATAATTACAAATACAACCGCCATATTTATGGACATATTATTCCTTATTATCTGCGGAATTATTCCGGTTATTGTGGACTTTATAAATCGTTACTGTTCGCGTTGCTACATTTATTATGCTATTATGTCTATTTATTACCATTGTATTAAACAGTTTTGCCCACAAATTACAGAGGTATTTTGAAAGTTGTGACATTTCATTTTCAGGAATCAAACAGTTTAGAAGAGACGTCTAAGATGTCTTGTCGTTTCTTTGACAACAAACGAAATCCGCTTCTTTTACTGCAGCCAGCTCGACAAGAAATCATTAACTTTGATCCATATATTGTGGTATATCGTGACGTTTTATCAGAATCTGAAATGAGCAGACTAAAATCACTAGCAAAACCAAATGTAAGCATCAGTTCTTCGTTTGTTTTTATTTATCTCCGTACTGACGCTCTTGGAAATGATAAATATATCTGTACAAAGTAACAAATTATAATATGTCTTCTAAACGATATTTCTAGTAAACAATGTTGTATATGTAGAAGTTAAACAACGACCAATTAATTATTCTTCAGCAACAAAAGCGCACTGACATGTATAACTTGTTTATGGAGTTCCTGTAACCTGCATCCAAGAAAACCTTTTTGATTACCACATACATTATATATCCAAGACCGTAAACGATTATTAACTGATATTCCTCTAACAATGTTGGTTACGACCAAACTACTTCCTATATACTGGTAAGGTTAAACCGACACCGTGCAGTACGTATTAAAGGTGAATGAAACATTTGAAAAACTGAACTTTATTTTGCTTAGCGAGAACTTTAAATCTTCCAGAAAATGTTCACCTTTAGGGATTCACCAAACTGATTCAGTTTAGGTATAATGGTATTTACCATTGTTGTATTTGAATTTTTCTTATAGGTGAATCTAGTATATATAAATAACGTTTCTGTATGGCCTTAATTTACCTTTTGTATATTGTTAGATAAATCATGTTAATTGTGTCACGTGAAACATCAAACTGTTTTTCTAAAGTGAAACAGAACAAATGACAGTGATCATGACTACTAAACGAAACTGGTCACTTATTCAATCATCATTGTTATGATAGGACAATACTTTATGACATTCAGGGGATTAATATGTTTACATAATTCCTGAATATTATAAGCAAAACAAAAAATGTCGAAGTTGTGAAGTTGTGAAGTCAGTTTCAGTTAATAAACATTGTGTAAAGCTTAAAGAATTAAAGATTAAAGAGGTTTACTGTAGTTTTAAACAGAAAAATACAGAACAGAAATTTTATAGGATTTGAACGCAATGTTTCTCATCCATGACCTGTGTATGAATCCGAATTGAGTCAAAACAAATCATGATTATCATACCTTTTAAGATAATAGAGAAAGTAACGTAAGCTTGGAACCATCTAAGGTTATATGCCAAAATATGTTTTCGGATTTTTGGCGCTTGGTACAGGAAGTTTGATTTAATCATATTCAGAAAGGGTCTATTGCAATTTGTAATTTGCTTATGACCAGCTGCCAGTAGTAGTTTATATGTTAAGGTAAGTCACAGTTCAAGGCCCTAACTAGCAAAAGCACATTCGCTAAATTGCATTATCGCCTTATGCTTCTCATAATAAATGTTATAAATAAGGGCAACAGGTAGATTGGTAAAGATAGTAGGTCAAAGGAAAATGTTACCTTTACATCAGTATGAATATTGTCTGTTTGTTTACAGATGTTCACATACCCAATGCACATTAGAGGTCTGTTTGTCGAAAGTAATGTGGGAGTGATATTTTCATTTTCAATAATCATTGTGTAAAGTCAAAGAATCAAAGGCTGGGTGTTATTATGGTTTCCGAATTGGGTCAAAACAAATCATATGTTAATGCAAATATACAAAGTAGAAATGAAAATGAAACAAAATAATGTTATTTACGGAGAATAAATTCAACATTCAATCTACAATTCTTCTATTAATCAACACATTCTTTCCAACTTTCAGGTCACACCGTATAAATGGAGCAACAATATTAAATATGGTACAATCTTTAGAATTTAAATGTAGAGTCCGATTTTCTTTGAGTTTATTGAGCAACTACTGTCTCATATACCACTCAGACGGGTTTTATAGATCATGTCTAATAGCCCCTTAAATTATGTGTTAGTGGTCATGAGATTTTTCAAAACCACAAGCACATGATCTGTTAAAAGGGTATTTGTGTATTAGCTTAAATGTCTAATATATCTCATGGAAAAATTTGATAAATTTCAAGCTTAATATCGTAAAAGTGATTTAGTGTTTGACATTGAAACAAAATTGAAAATTCAAATATTTCAAAAACGTTTGGTTTGAAATTGATCTCTACTGGAGACACTGAATATTAACAAGCATATTAACATAAAAAATCAAGCCGTCTAGATTTCAGCGAAAAGAAACTGTACTTTATGGCAAATAGAGAAGAGCAAAGAGTGTCTGATATCTTATTTGATAACTTCATTTTTCATAGAAAATTTATTAAATCCATGCGATCTTTAGCTGTTTTCTATAGTTGCTGCCATATTTTTTAACAATTGAATGAATATATGATACCTGACTAAAGGTAACAGGAACATACAGTTTTGATGTTTTGTGTGTTATGACTACTTTTTATTTCAGCTTGAACTTTCTAGAATAAGGCGATTTTCTCCGGAGGAAAAGAAATATATCGGGAAAAAATCAGACTCAAGAGTAAGCAAAGGGTAAAAAGTTAAATTACTCTTAAAACATGTCGGCACCTTCTCTTTGTTTCTTTAACCTTGACACCCATATGAGCATGGAATGCACTAAATTTATACGTCTTGCATGTTGATGTTGATGTTGATGTTGATGTTGATGTACTCTACTTCTACTTCTTAGTCTCGTGCAGCTGGAAAGAAAAACCTTGTGTAGGCAATGGAGTTGACATTTACAACCAAATCAACATGAAATTGGTCAGAATGTTGTTTTTTCTTCACTGTTTTCTATGCACATTTTGAATTTGGGTCTCCTTTGGTTAAAACGGTCACACGGTCAAATCAAAGAAATGTTGATACCCTATAGGCCATATTTAATATCCAATCTTCATGACAATTTGTTAGAATGTTTCGCCTAATGATGTCAAGATCTACTTTGAATCGGGGTCATCTGGGGTCAAAAGCTAGATCCCACAGTCGTCTCAAACAAATACCTTGTTAACACTCTAAAGGCTATACTATATATCCAATCGTTATGAAAATTACTTAGAATGTTTGTCCAAATGGCTTCTTGGTCAAGGTGGAAACTGGGTTACTTGGATGTCAGAGCTAGGTCATTAGAACAAATCAAATTAAAACCTTGTTGACAGCCAGGAGCCCTCATTAAATACTCAGTCGTCATGAAATTTGGTCAAGGTGTTTATGTGGATCACCTTGGATTAAAATCTAGGTCACAAGGTCAATTCCAAGGAAAACCTAATTATACTTTAGAGTCACAGATTATGGCTTATCATCATGTAATTTGTTCAAAATGTTTGCCTTGTCTAGGTCAAACAGACTGTTTGTATTTATGATATTTACAAAAGTACTGTAGATTAAGATTGATTTATGCTCTCATTTGGTAATAAGTTGGTCGGGGCAATCTGGACCAACTTGGTGTATTAAAGTATAATATATGCTCGTACTGTAACTATAATTGCAAAAATGTATCTAATCTGGTAAAATCAGAGCATATATCTGTATTATTTTGGTGCAGATAAAGATAATACTTTATACGTCAAGTAATTCCCTATTCAAGTAATTATCAAGTGAAATATTGCATGATGTGCTTTTGGAATTTGAAATCTACAACTAAACCTTATATAGATTCATAAAAATTATTGCATTGCTATATTGCTTTCATTTCATTGTATATTTTAATGAAATTAAGATAGTTTCAAAAGTGAATATTATTTTTCAGTTTGATTAGCCTGTAATCAATTACTTAAAAAAGCAAAGTAATATTAAACAGCTATTGTCAATGCTTCATGTCAAACAAATCAAATCCCTATGTCAAGATGAAGTACACTTCTTGTGTAGTTTGAAGTGCACTTGAAGTCAACTTGTAGTGGGTACCATTTAAAACCTAGTGCACATAAGGTACACTTTTTATCAAGTTTAGACTAAACAATACTGTTACCAATTATTTGTTATAGCTGTCATAACATGGTTTTAGAGAATATTACTTATTATATGTAAACAAATGGTAAAACATAAATGAATACACTATGTAACTTAGAGTTATGTCTTTGCGTCAGATAGATCATATTATTTTTCTATAATTACAGGATGTTCTTGTCGGATTCTGATCCAGAAGCAAAACCACTAGTGCAGAAGCTTCACAGAAGAATACAAGCGATCACTGGATGTGTATTAAAGTCTTATGAATCGGTTCAGGTAATCCAGAGGTTGAAATATGATTTATGTTTGTTTGCTTTGGTATTTGACCTGAGAATCAGACAATGCTACTTTCTTAGGCCAAAGTATTGGTTCCGTAGTGCATTCAATTATTTCACGAGAATTTTCGTCGCAGCCGTATTAAGCTCGCTTTTTACCGGAAGTTTGTAACTTTTGACTGCCAGTGAAAAGACAAGTAAAATGTATAACAGTTTTTGAATTGAGAAATTAACTCTGTAAGGTTCCTTTTAATTGGATAATACCCAATGAGAAAATTAATGTCAATAAAATACTCTTGCATTTTTAGAATAGATTTATAATTTTAGTACGTAAATAATTCATGTCTATCTATTATAATATGGTGTTACCGCCAAATTAATGTTAATTATAAATGTGAGTAATTATACTTTCTAGGCCAGGGAATAACGGTCAATAATTCGAGTAAAATATTTGATAAGAAAAACGAGGATTAAATTTGTTTTCCTAATGCACATGTTACGATACATATTTATATATAATTGGCCGCTTAGCTCAGCCGAGAGAGCAGTCGGTCTAACATCTCTGTAAGCGAAGGGCACGAGCAAGGGTGCACATTTTATTCTCACCCTTGACATTTGCCGCCTTCTGACTGAACAAAATTCAAAATATCTCAGAATTGCGCCGACCATCTTTTTAAAAGAGAATTATTGTTATTTATTTATCATAATCTCCAGGTACACATTTCATTTTGATAAATCCAACATACATTGATCTGTGATTGTTGTAAGTTTTTCATTTAGGCCTTTGAGGTTCTGAAACATGATAGCGGCAAACACTGGTACAGTTTGTATTTTGTTTTCAAACAATTTGAAAACTTATAAGCGTATAATAAAAATATATTTAAATGTTTTTCTTTTTCACCGTATAAAGAACTGAATGCAAGACGAATTGCAAATGATATTACAAATTTTCTCTAACTGTTCATGATTGATTAAGATTGATAGGAAATGATATATTCAATACGGTTATCAATATGTTTATTTTAAATCGTACCAAAACGCTTACATAAAAGACATTGCCGCAGAATTATGAGTTTTCCGACTATTAGAGGAGGCAACAGAAAAAGTACAGATTCTTACTATTTGGGCGCTATTGCCAAGTGTAATCATAAATGGGTAACACATGCACAATAATACATATACGCCACAACACACACTGTAGAGATTCAAAATTAGAGGATAAGTTGAATCCGAAGCACTAACCTGGAATGGTCAGTTACAAAATTATTGGAAGCTGGATTATTGATATTATCTTATTGAATAACAGATTTGTATTCCAAACAAAAACGATACAAATTTACTTACAAATTAACAAATCTGTAGCAGAGGCTTGAAAACCTTTTAACGCTATCTTAGTAATGAATTATCAATACATCCACTTTGATCCTTTTACACGTGCAAAAACAGGTCTGTTAAATCGTTGTAAATTTTCAGGTTGTTAATTATGGTATTGGTGGTTATTATACAGTACATGCTGACTGGAGTCCGGTTTGTATTGAAATAATGATATTCTGGTAAATGTAAATGAAATATATAAAAAGAAGCATGTTTTGTGGTTTATTTGAAATCAAAAAGTACTTAAAACCTTTACACAGTTTTGTCATTGTAAACATTTTGATATTTTAAACATTTCAACGAATTCAGTTTATTTTTGTTGCAGCGACACAAAGAGCCGGAATATAATGAAAGAATGGCTACGTTTCTTTGCTATGTAAGTATTGGTATCATCAGGTTTCTTTGATTTACCGGTACATGTATTTACTAACAATACTTACATCTACTGTCTTCGAGGTTGATTCCATCTGGAGTGAGTCTCGAGAGCGATTCATATAACGGTTGGACGAACTTGTTTCACAATCGAGAGTAATTAATTTAGTATAAATTAATAATTCACTGTGGAGTGTACAGCTGTGGAACTATTATTAGACAAACTAGATTGAACAAGTGCGCACTATTCACAACCAAAATTAGCTTCAATATTTTTTTCAGATATGTAATGATGAACAAAAACAAACCGGATACATAGACCAATATGCATATACTAAAAATTAATATTTCATAGAATTCTTCTTTTAGACAATTCCATATTTCGTCTGTATTTAAAGACTTCCCTTGTGCATTTTTCAATTTATAAAATGTAACTAAAAAAATGGTTATTGAAATAAAACATCACAAAACTAAATTCAAAAGGTTAAGTGGAAGTTATCATAAACAGACACAAACATGTAGATTCATAAAATATTTTGTTGAATATAAACATATTAATATTGGTACATTTTGGGAGAAAAGGTTGATTTTCACCTGTCACCCGGTCTTTCAATTTAGTTTTTCATGTCTAATTCTGAATAAGTTTTCTAACGTAATTCAATTACTCTAATCATATTGATAGCTGTAACACTTGATTGTGATGATGTTATAGAAAAAGGTCATCATAATGCAGATATTAAACCAGTAGAACATATATAGCTTTTACAGTGATATAATATAATAGTCTATGATGGGTTGATCAATAGTCTCATAATTCTTATATACGAATGGCTATGTGCAATTTAATAGATAAAGTGTATTTTAAAATGATTTTATATGCTGAATGTTGTATATGGAAGAGACATAAATAAATAAATATGTACATTTTTTAGAACATAGACTCGTACACAGCTTCACGTTGTACTTAACAATGTATAATAACCACATAGTATCAAATAGTCTTAAAGGGTATATGGCAAAAGGAAAAAAGGAGCCCCCTGCTTAACGATATTAAAAGTGGAACACAAATGATAATTGAAGACGATAGTACTAGTTCGATATGTAATTAAGTACAACATATAAAACTTATGAGAATGTAATTCATTTTCAGCTTAACGAAGTAGAGGCTGGCGGAGCTACAGTTTTCCCAAATATAGGACTCAGGATGACACCTAGCAAGGTCAGTTATCTATCAGAAGTACAATATACTTCTGCAAAGCCATTTTTAAAACCATATTTACTTACGAATAAACGTCGGACCCTCTTGCAGAGTTTCAACTTCCATTTTTTTAATACCGTAAAGCAACTTGTTATTGTTACCGGTTGTATGCAGTGTAAGTACTAAGATTTTACATAAGATATTTATGCTGTTGTTAGTTGAATGTTTACATCCATTGCGCTTATCACTTAAGCATGGTACTGTTACACATTTACTCAAACTTAACAATGCATAAATATATTCTAGTACCTTCTGTCCTCATTCTGCAGTTATAAGAATAATTACATTTCTATTTCATTAATCTAACTAGTTAGCTACGTAGCACACCACAAGTATAATCAATAGCTATCGGAAGTCTTGTTAAAGAGCTAAAACCATTTGAATTTGTATAAATGAAAACATACATTATCTTGCATTTCATTACTGCCTTTGTTTAAAAATGGTACGCCTTAAGCAGTCTTATCAGTTGTATCAATAAAAGTTGATTTTTAAGACAGGAGTTTGTTCATCATTTGCGTATCATGAGAGCTTTACATGCATATACAGCCTAGCAATTTCTAATTTTAACACATTTTATTGTTATAAGCGTACATCCAAACTATATGGATATATTAATCCGCTCTTCTGTAACATCATACAATAGGGAGACGGTATACTGTGGTACAACTTGCATCGAAACTGTACAGGAAATAAATTGATGTTCCATGCAGCATGTCCGGTTTTACTAGGAACGAAATGGATAGCCAATCAATGGATAGGGAGACATCATCAAGAATTCACACGACCTTGTACACTCCATTCCTTCGACTAAAAATGAAAAGATACTCAACAAAACTGAGAAGTTCAAATGTAAACACGTGCCCTTACCATCCATTGTTACTTACTTCGAGATGTTTCAACATATTATAAATATTAATATCACAAATATGATCTCCTACGGGTTTCTAAATATCCACAAAACTGAACCAATCTGCAGTTTACAGGGTGGTGTTGAATTAAAAAAAACAATCTACAGTTATAGTCTAGACATATTTTATTGGCTGTACATGTGTATTCTTTATTCATCTGGATGACTTAAAACAAAATATCCAGAAAAATACAAAAAAGAATCATTAACCGTTTCTCAAAAAGAAAGTAAAGTTCACAAAGCGTTCAATTGTAGCATAAGTTATTCAAAAAATAGACCCCATGCATTAAGTTAAATATTATATAATAATATTTTTGTATACTAAGCTTTAGCAAATCAATTTCAAATTTTAGAGCTATTTCTCGTTTCCGATAGCTAGCCGTTTAGTTTTGTTGGAAATCCCTATCAAAAGAACTGAAAGTTACCTTTTAAATGTGCTAGACCTATTATGAGCATTAAGAATAAATAAAAATACTCAACATGCTTTATAACACGACTGTCATAAATTGAAATAAAGAAAGTAAACTTACAAACTGTTATATTATTATATTTAAAAGTATGTAATAGTAGATTCTTTCGACTAGGTATACTTGATGTGCATTGTCTAAAACATGATTCAATGCCGCGTTCAAAGGTATTATGAGAACTGCCGTTTATGAGTATACATTACCCATATTTGGATGATCATTCAATGCCATTAATCCTGAAAAGGGGTTCAGTCTAAAACCTCAATAAGCAAAAAAAATGTAGGCAATGTGCTCTTCAAACTCCAGAAACGCATTTCTGACAACACAATTTGTCTTAGTTCGAAAGTGAAACTCGTAGTGTACGGTATTTGTACCTGAGAAAGATTGCTACTTAGACGTGTACAATTTACCATGGTTTTTTTTTTTTTTTTGTGGGGGGGGGGGTTTGTTTTGGGGGGGGGGGTAATTTTTTTTTTTTTTTTTTTTTTTTTTTTTTGGGGGGGGGTTTTTTTTTATAAAAAAAAAAAATTTTTTTTTTTTTTTTTTTTTTAAAAAAAAAAAAAAAAATTTTTTTTTTTTTAAAAAAAGGGGTTTTTTTAAAAAAACACCTGTGATAATGATATTTATATTATCACGTATATTTATGATTTATAAAAATTTCTAGCATTATTGACAATTGTTTTTCTATTCGCAAAGGAGGATTTGAGCGTGGTATACCGAACAAAGCATATCACACAAAACGTCCGAAACTATTTTTGGCTCTTGAAATTCCCTCCCACGTAATTTTCACACAATATTTTTGCGTGCGCATGTGGTTGATTACTATGCTTGACTTGACATTGTATGAATAAAGTCACGTAATGTGTGATGTAACAAATCGTAGTAGAATTGACTATACTTCCGCAATTACACTTGCAATATTAGCAGCAAAAAACAAAATAAGACAAATAGTCTACTGTGCATATGATGGCCTCACCAATGCCTTATTTGCCTGATATAGGTGTAATATGAACAACATGACGTGTTCAAGGTGACCGGATAATAGTTAGCAATAGTTATGAAATATGTGCTCCAATCCCTCGAACCTGGGAAACAACTACAAGATTAACACGTGAAGTGACTGAAAATGAAAGCAGCAGGTATCAGTCTTCTTAGATAAACCGTTTGAAACTGATGTAAACATTGTCCTTGCTGAGGCAGTTTATGAGTCTGTTGAAAGTTCTTCCAAGAGACTTAATAACACTGTTGGAAAGAAAAACCAGCCACCCTGCCAGCCACCCTGCCACTGATAATGACATTTATCAACTGAAAGCCCTAAGTACAGAAATTACAAACTGACAGACTAACAAGATGGACTGAAAAAACTGTTAAAAGGTATTTACATATTGCTTTGTCTCAACAATTTTTTTTTCATACAGACTTATGATTATATTTTTTCATGAATCTTTATTATATTACAATGAATAATTTCTGTGTCACAAAAACCAATGAGCTTGAAATTATTCTGCGTTTCATGCAGGCCTAGTGTCACGAAACATGTTTAACTACAAAGAAGGCAAAAATAAGTTAATGTTAAAGTTCTGGTAGGCAAAATGAAATATATATAATACGTCCATAGCTATTGTCATCTTTGTATGTCACCAGCAAAACTGGGTACTTTAACAAAAAAGAACGGCATTTAGCAATCAGATCCTTTTTCAATGTGTTATTCTACATGCTGAAAAGGATGAAACAGCTTTTGTTTATCAGATTTAAAATAAGATAATCAAACATTTAAACCTTTTTCCATATTTCGTACCAAAATGCCAAATATATTTGCATGGTCTCCAAACCTTACATGACTTTTTATTGTCAACATCAAACTTTGTAATGAGAAAATGATCAAAAAGACCAATTTTCAAGTTTTTCAGTGAAAAAAAAGGAAAAATTAAAAAATCAAAACCTTCAGACAAACCGACCTTAAATTATTTGGGAAAGAGACCCAAAATACAAATTATTTTTGATTTGCCTTAAAAAATTATTAAATACTTTGTCGTTCCTTATTTTAGTCTTCACAATAGTATAACAGACTCTCAGATCCACTCAATTTAAATAGTTAAAATTTTGAAATATGTTTCGCAAATAAACCATTGTTTTACCAATTTACTCAATACCTTATGGTATTATTGTTTGCTAAGTTCTTTTAAAATTCTACAAAATAAAATTTTATTTGAAGTCACTATTTAATTTGGTAGGCATGGTAAGGAGGGTTTATGCAAGTTTATCGTCATGTATAAAAAAATGCATATTCGTGAAAGTTGCATTTAATTAGGTGTACTAAATAAACCACGGCCTTTTATTTATTCACTTCGGCATGTGAGAAATTATTGAAAAATTTAAAATCATTGAATTATTTGTTGTTTCTTTTATAAATCTTTATTTTGATGCCTTGATTTACAAAATCTACAAGGAACCTCAAATGCATGAAACTGGTGAAGAATACTGTCCAGTTCATAGTTTTGAAAAGTACCTCAGTTCTATCAAAGCCACTAGAAATGTTCCTCCAAATAAAGAGATATGGTATGCAGCAAGGCCTGTATATGTAAATACTCTATCGACCTTTATGTCACGCATATACCGAGAATCCAGTCTGAACCGAAATAAACAAACAACTGTATTCAGGCATATACTTCAACCACACTATTTAACAAAGGTTTTTACAATAGCGCTATTACTAAATAATTATCTTGAAATGCATTTACGAAATCTATATACATTTTATATATATAGCTCCAGATTCTCATGACAGACCTATGACACAAATATGTCTATGTTTTCATTATTTCAAATAAATCTGTATTACTTTTTGCCAAGCTCAGATTTGTATTTTAAGAAAAGAAATTGCCCAGTACACTAACAGGAACTTTTCTTCATAATTTTAGAGTGGATGATGGTTATGGGCATGCTGATTTTGAATTGCTTCCCACTGATGAAGTTGGTACACAACTGGAACGTTTCTATGATTCCGTGCAGAGCAAAGATGGCAACAAATATTCAAAAGCCGCGATAATTGGAATCCGTGCTGGTATCAATAGGCACTTAACGACATCCCAAATCAGGAGATTGATAAACTTTATGAATGGCTTGAAATCAGGTCATGAGAGGTCTGTTGAAAGCGTTGAAAAGAGAAGGGAAAGGCCTTAGCTTCCATAAAGAACCTATTTCTTCAGTGAGGACAGAACAAAAGCATTGTAAAATGAAGTTCTACTTTAAGTCATTACAGTATTGTAGTTAATTTTGTGGGCGTGGTAAGTTCGTTTGTCGTATTAAATGGTGCAAAAGGCAGGACATTTGTAAAATGGCATTTAACAAGGTTTACAAAACACATATTAACGGTCTTGACTCATGAGAAAACTACAAGGAACTTCAAATACATGAAACTTTTTAAGAATACTGTCCAGTTTGGTCTTTTGAAAAGTAGGCCCCTATTTCAGTAAACTAAACCCTAAATGGCCAGACACTAGAATGTTTTTCTCCAAGTTAACATATATGGTATGCAGCAATGCATGTAGGTGTACTCTATCGACCTTTATGTCACGCTTGTCCAAATAGCCGGTCTGAGCATAAGTTATACAAACCACTGTATTTGGGCATATACTTCAACAAAACTATTTAACAAAGGTTTTGAAACATAGCTATTATATCAGTCACAAGGCACACACATCAAAACTGTCTTTCCTCCTACATTAAACTATCCAGACGAGAGGGCAGCACTTAACGGAGCTCTCTGACATTCAACTCTAATACACTACTCCTACTGACAACACTTCCCCATCCTCTGTCTTTGACATCACTTACCCATCCACTGTCACTTGCTGTGTTTCAAATTCCAACATGATTGATGTGAATGTTCTAGAGCGTAATGTTCACTTAAACCATGTCCAACAGCACCATCAATGTAAACATGTTTTCCAAGTAGACACCGGATAAATTTGTCCAAAACCTTTGTTGTCCTTTCAAAGTCTAGCGCGAGTCAGACCATTGGCGACGCTGCTATTTTAATTTTTAGCTGCTGTCATCATGGCTCATTTGTTTGATTCCATTGTTTATATGATCCAACCGTGTGTTGATAGTGATATAAATAAAATGTTCATTGAATGATATCAAGAACTGATTTCAAAATGTTTTGTAAATTGAAAAACTGCGTGAAAAAATGCCATGGCAAATACCTTGGGGAGTCAGTAGGTGCGTATTATCAAGGGAAGCGACTTCATGTTAGCATAATAAATATACTCGGAAAAAAGAAGCCTCCCATTTCTTAAAGTATCATATAAAGTTTACTTCAATATTGATATTTCTAAAATAAGTGAAAACTTTACAAAAAAATCGTTTGGCTACACAACATTTAATTTTTCTACCGATAATATCCGCTAAACTCAGTGGGTTTTTAATTTTGTAGTTTTGCACGAAATTATCGTGCACTCTAAATTCGGTAAGATATACATTTGTACATTTTGTACCAGTATGGTAGAAACTTTCATGAGTGTACACATTTATTGGTAATAACTACGACTGTCAGAAGCCGAGAGAAACAGACAAAGCTGTTGGGATGTTACAAAGGGACATTTTTGCTTTGAAAGTAGAAAATTAAAAACCCTGTCATGGATTTAAGGATTTTATAATCACATGACACAAACATTTAGCACATGGCGAGAATGTGTCATGAGCAAGTCCCGCATCCTCACCTCGAAGGACAAGGTCACACTTAGAGGTCAGAGGTTTCAGAATCCTATATGTATGCACATGTTCATGTCCAGATTGTAACTCTCTTATACATTGAATAATTTTAAAATGAAATGGCACAAATGTATAGCTCATGGAGATAAAATGCCATGTGTCAGTACTGAATCCATACCTTGAAGGTCAAGGTCACAGACTGTGAGACACCAATTTGAGGGCATTCGTCCCGCATGAAGAACTTTTGTCTTCCCAAAAATGTTCAATCTTTTTGCACTGAAATACTCCTATTGTGCCTAAGTTTGTTACTGCATACTTGTTTTTTCCCCAGTTTAATTATAATTTTCGAATTGTATATTTAAAACATCAGCAGTGACCCCCTGAAATATTTTATTTCCTCGACTAAATTTGCTAAGCAAAAAATCTTGACATTATAACGTCTGAAATGGAAGTGCCTATTTTCTCAATTAAAGAGTTAGACCATCAGCATATTTCAAGTATACAACCCATAACATATTCTAGCCAAAAAGTATAAATACTTATAAACATCATAATTGTTTCTGTAATGAAATTTAAGGCGGTATACAGAGGACCTTAGCATTAAGCAGGTTACAAAAAAATAACAATGACACGTGTGCTCTTGTTTACAGTAACACCAAAGAAATATAAGCGGGCTTTACGTCAAACAGAATGGCACAGCTTATGCAATTGGTGAAAAAACAGCCCCCGTCCTTCTATGCTGAAAATAATCAAGGTAAACATCACGAGTTTGTGACAATAACTTAACAATATATTTATTTCAAAATAATAACTATTCCATAACATTTGCACTTTTTTATGTTGCAGCCGTACCGAGATAAAAATTGTTATATATATTTAACAGTAACAGTCAAAACTTTAACAACTCGACATCTTTCGCCGAATGCTATAATTATACCTACAGTGTCTTACTCGACTAGAGTCACACTCTCTTTAACAGGAACTTCCGATGAGTAGTATATATCCAAGTCATGTGACTAACGATAAAGTATTACTTTAAAAGTAATCACAATCCATGAATATAGCAAACCACAAAAATATGTTGGACATTATGCCATGTTTAAAATTCCAAAAGAAAAACTTCTGAAACGTTTAAAATCTTAGTCTTCCTCTCTGTCTTGAATTGATCATTAAAATTTCATTCACGTTTGTTATAGTAAGGTTAGGCATATAACTGATTGACTCGGAAGTCAGTTTATGCTTGTTTATTGATATTCTGAAACCAGCTTCGTACAATTGTCTCAGAATCTTTAGGTCTTCACACTTAGAAACTCCTCCCCATCCAAAGTGAATTTCAACCAATAACTGTCTGACATATATTAAAAGTCCCGAATTTAAAAGCGTTTGAAGGACGCTCCATTCGTTGCCATCTAGTTCCATCTTCAAAACATCTATTACTTTCTGAATTGGATGAATCAAATATACATGAAGAGAAAATATATCATGCTGAGGATGAATCAAATATACATGAAGAGAAAATATATCATGCTGAAATGAACAAATACAATATACGACGAACAAAGTGAGAAGTCTTGCATTAAGATAGTACCAAATGTTTTCGTTTAATTTATCAAAATACAGTCCACCTTCCCCGAGCGACACCTCCCTTGACCAAAAACCCCTTATCAAGACATATTTTCATTCCTGTTGCGTCAATGATATATCAAATCATCCTCTGCGAAACAACAGCTCTCTACAACAAACACAATCGCACCTCCGAAAGGTTGTACTGTATGTTTAATTATTGGATATAAAAATGTATATGTTGTTTTGTAGTTATTAAATAACGTTAACTTATATAAATTTACATCATAAAACCATGGTAGATCCTTCTTAACAATAAACATTTACATACATTGGCACGATTTATTGCTTTCCGTATCGATAGTGACAGCTTATTGATATTTGTGTCAACCATTTCATGGACAGTCATGCCATCTGGTAGATTCACACTATGATTTGCGGCAAAAAGTTTCTGTTGGCTGTATATTTTATTTTGGAACCTTAAATAGTGTTTATACATTGTAAACAAAATGTCGAATCCTTTCAATATTTTAGCCTACCAATTACAGTGTACAATTCCTATCAGCTGTTAAATAACTTTCACTGCAAATATAAACAGGAAGTATAGTCTGGTACCTGGCGCGATAGATAAAGTAGTACGCGATGCAGATAATCAGGTAAAGGAAGTCAGGATGAATACAATACCGACCTACAGGGGGAAAAAGTGATGTTATTCAAGTCATCTTACTCAAGCAGTGAAGGCCATAACTGTACAGGGCTAGGGAATGTAGCTAATGTGTAATGTGAATATACAACAGTCCTTATGTGTCAAGTGACCCGCTAACCAGTAATTAGTCAGCTGATAAAGGCGATGAAAAGTCGCTGAACGTTTCAAGAGATATATCTAAGGTCTCAGTAAATGAAATAAGCATCACGGATATAATATGTTGTTGCAATGTAAAGAATTAAGTTGTTCGTGATCTTAAAAATTTAAACGAAATTTTACGGTTGAACTACCTTGGACCTTGTAATACATGAACTTCACAATTGTACGTCCTCTTCACTTGAAGTTCGAAATCAAAACTTACATCATACCTGAAAAAAATTAAAATATATATCAGAAATATTGTTGCCTTAACACTTCTAGCTTCTTGCAAGCGATCATACATGTGTTCTAAGTAGGCAGAAATAAGTTTATGTATATCAATTCAGAAATTGTCTGAAAGCAAACACAAAAAGACGGAATGGAATCGTTTTGACCAGCATTGTTCCTTAAAAGGTCTGAACAGGTAACACTGTCTATCCAATACTATATATCCATGCCGACTTATACACGAGAGGAACACAATGTAATAATAAGACTATTCTAAACTCTGCGTCTCACGATTTTAGACAAGCATTCTTTTAAAGGATTTCATTATATCAATTTATATACTAATTCTCTTTTTTTGGTAGCGAAAAAAGTTCTTACAACTTAGATCAAACATTAATTGAATCGAAAGGAAAACGCCAATTTGTCTAGATCAATTTCCCTTTTTCCCAAGATTTTCTGTTTACCTCTTTCTGTGTGTTTTGCTCAAAAGTATGAATAGCAAAATAGAATACTAATTATGAGCTGAATCCAGTATACTCCCTGGCAAAATAGAATACTAATAACAAGCTGAATCCAGTATACTCCCTGATACTAAAACGCTTCATGTCAGGTTCATCGCTTGTCAATTAAGTTGCTTGGTTTTTTACACCCCCGCACACAAAGTGTAAGGGGGCGGGATTATACTGGATTCAGCTTGTATGTCTGTCTGTCCGTAGAAAAATCATGTGCGCTCTTAATTTCAAAGTCCCTTGGTCAGAATTTTATAATACTTCACAGAAATGATAAGTTACATGCCTAGTTGTGCATGGTCTATGTTTAGGATAAAAGGTCAAGGTCACATGGGCTCGAGAAAATAAAATCGTGCGGTTGTGCATGGTCCATGTTTCGAATCACTAGGTAAAGGTCACAGGGGTAGTTGTGCATGATCCAGTAATTAAAACATAAAATGTTACATAAATTGTATATACTGCGTCAGTAACCTGTCACCAATTTCATTAATATTAGGCACTGTAAATCTTTACACTTCTGACAGATTTAATTTTGAAAAGGTTTGCTAGAATGTTAATTCACTAGTCTTACCCAACAGAATAGACCAAGCAACTAGGTCTTTTAGACATGTAAAGGTCGTCTACACATATCCTCATTCCTTCTCCCTCCGAGCTCATACTTGTCATGTTCCTACATATCGTCTGAATGTTGTTTGTATAGCTGCAAAGGGTGTAAACTATTCACAATTCTGTTGAACTGCTAACAAATTAAATGAGCATGTATATGTAACTGATTCTAGACATAGAACAGTGAACATGTAAACAGCTAGAAACAAATGTTCGTTTCCAAAACGGATGAGACATATACAAACAATTCTTTCATTTTTTAAAAAACTCCAATGAACATATATTTTCCAATTGGCCCTAATTAAAAAGAGACTGATAATAATCATGATGACAATTATTGTTGATGACGCAAATTATGATAATATCTTTACATGCATGAGTAAGAGTTTAGAAAGTGTTAAATTTGTTATATATTTATGTGTGTGAATATGCGTTAAATCGTTTTTATTTTCTACGTGCAGTAAATAGCATATTTGCGTAATATTTTAATAATCATTTAATGTGCAATTTGTTTGGGGTATATCCTGTATAAGCCACAAGTGATAGAAAATCAAAGTTTGTATTCATGTTCAACAATAGAAGATGGAGAAAAATGTGTACACACAGTGGCTTTATATATAGCAATAGTACTATATTGGTTATACGTTATATGGAAGTAACAACAAAATCATAAATTAAGCGGTTTATTTTAAATGACTGTGCACAAGAGTATTATATCTCAGCATGCATAAACTTCATATTGGTCTGCAATTGTATTTGCCACTTGTCTACACTGTGACATGGCGACATCAAGAAAAACTCACTAAATTAAAGTTGTGTACCTTTGTTTCACTAATTTAAGGTTTTACTTACAACCAAAACACCTTGCTCAGTGTCAGATTTGATAGGCTGTCCAACACAGAGTCTTTTGGCAGCCGGTAATGCTTTGGTTCCCCGCTCTTTCTTTTGTAAACAGAGTTTCTCAATTCTCTACGTTGCAAATCTGTCTGAAAATAACTTTTTATACTTTTTATTAATATTTGAGTTGTCATATAATGTAATGTTCTATCATCTTATGTAATGCAATGTCATGTTATATAATGTAATGTAATATAATGTAATGTAATATCATGAAATGTTTTGCAATATTATGTTATGTAATGTAATGTAATATAATGAAAAATGTATTATCATGTAATGTAGTGTAATGCAATATCATGTTATGTAATGTTATATCCTCATGTAATGTAATATCAAGTAATGTAATTTAATATCATGTATAATATCATACCTGTCTTGAAACAAAATGATAAAGGTCTGACCATTGTGTCGATCCTCATCGGTCTTTGGATTCGAGTGTTTTTGTCACACAACAACCTAAATAGTCTTGCAAAACAAAACAGTAGAATTGCTTCGTTTATTTTATTTCCAATGTATTCCAATTAAACTGGCAATAGAATTTCGCATTTGATTTTGAAAAAAATGATTCATAATGTTATCATTTAAAAAGAAAAAATATTTACTTACATAGTTGGTCAAATCGTTATTCCAGACATTAAGAGGATATCGGATACCGTGAAACCCGTGCTCATGAATAGCAGATATAAAACCACACGTTATAAATAAAGCTACAATGAGAACTGTTATGTATAACATCCTTAATGAAGGGTCACCCATCTCTTGTGGTGTGTCGTACTGATGCAGCATGCTTTATAACCCAGGAAAAGTATACTTTGATTACCACAAACATCTATGTAAACTTCCTCATTTGATTATAAATGTTTCGTTAAATTACAGCGATTTAGTATTTGCTCTCAAACATTTTTGTTTAGTCCTTTTTGTCGCAGTGTAACGGAATGTATTTAAGTAAGTCAACATCATATATATCAGGTAACACTCGCTTATTTCCCACAAACGTTGATCAATACACTTTACCTAACTGACATTGAATTACAATAGTTCTCATTTGGGATACTTTTCCTGCTCAGTTACTGTAAACCATTTTCTTTCTAGTTATAGTGCAAGCGCATTGATTTAAGTTAACACATGTTCAATGAATTCACACATTAATGATACATGTTCTCGTTACTTGAAACAGCTGTCTTGCTATACATTAGTTTAACTGCCATGTGTTTCATATAAATGTTTAAAAGTGCAAGCTCCAACTTTAATTATATACAGTCCGATTTCAAACTGTACCAAGGAATAGCTGTTTTGAATAAACAGGTGCACTTCAAATTTGTATACACACCTGAATCGATATCATGACACAGTATTCTGTATACATTAAAAACTGACTGCAAGATCTAAAGCTGCTCGCAAAGTTTCTGGTGAAAAATAAAAAATTCTCCAGAATGATATATTAAACATGAATTGTAAAAGAACAAGTGAAAATCAACATAGCAATTTTAGTAGATCTATTGAAAATGTTAGCAGGTTTTGTTAGACAGGATATTGGGATTTCAAAAGCGTTTGTAACGCTTCATAATTTGGTAGCGTATAATTAAAAAAGGAAATACTTTACAAGAATTTATACTGGAACCTTTCTTCCAAAAAATGTGAATCTCAGACAGCTCGAAGCTGATTTTTCACCAAATTCTACAGGCGAGGAACTTTAACCGTATGTTACTGCGTTATCGCAAAAATAAGCATAGTCTGACTTGTCTGTGATCTACAGAACAGTTTTATAACTAATTTTACCTCGCACAGTTCTTGGAATCAAGTGCTTCTCGCAACTATACTTTTTGGACTTTCATAGAGGCCATTGTGTTCTAAAGCCTTTGTATATGCTCATTTACATCAAAATATTGCGCGTCGGTCTGCAATAATATGCTGACAGATGCACTTTCATTTGCCATGTCAAATATTACCGGCGTATCATTCTTTTGATATTATTAAGAAAAACAATAATCATTCATTCGCAGTAAATCTTGACAACTTCGCGCAAAATTGATCACATGACCAATATCATGTGAGCGAACCACCCTTTGAATCTCTAAGGAAAATCAGGATTTATTAAATTACTTATATATAAGATCACCGAGAAAATGCAAGGAGCTACCGACATTATAAACCACAAAAGTGTTTATTTTTGCGCGTCTGACTGAAGTCGTCTACTCATATGAGATTTAACCTCGAATCTGCAGCACTGTCTAGCACCTGGTACTGCGCACCGGTTAGGAACTGTGGTTAATGTGTAATATTGGACAGTGGCCGGTTTTTTTCCAATTTATGTAGAAAACACTGCACCAATTCCTATTAAATCTCCACGAGTAATCTAGAATATTTGTACCTAATCATACCAAATATTTCTCCATTTTACAACTTATAGTTTTGAAGATCCCTTTTCTTTGTTCAACAGGCTTTATATTGCAATGGTTACGTGGGATGCTTAAGCCTTCTGTATATTTGGAAATATCAGCCATACTCAGCTGTGTAACGATTGTAAGGGGGTTTACTTGACTATTGACGCGTTTACTTCGAGGCTGAGTATTACAGTAGATCTACATATATATGTAACTGAAAGATAAACATATACATATCAAATACGGTGTAGAGATGTTGCTGTTATTTGGTATAATAACTTTTAAAGTCTCTGCTATTTCATTGTTCATCATCGAGAAGATTACATGATTACCATCCTCACTTCAAGAATACCCTTTTAGTAATACTCCAACGAAGATCCTTCAAATAACGACTGAAACTATTTAATACATAGAAGTCCAGAAAACTAGATTTGGATACTTCTGTGAATTACATTGTATTGTGGGCAAAAATGGGATGAGACAAAATTAAATTAGGACCCAAGAGAAGTATTTTGAAGAAGGCTATACTCTGTGATGATAATCGTATTCTATAATTATTGCTATAAAATACGCGCTGGACATTCGCACTGCGGTTATATGTACAAATATAAACACATGCGTGACGATAAAAATTCAGTTTCACCCAACCAAGACTGTGCTTCACATAGACAAAATTTCGTTTATAAAGAATGTAACCATAAGTGATGTTATGGAATATGTAATGTAATTGTGATTTAATATGTCGTGAAACAAAAGTGATATAATGGGAAAAAATGTATGTATTGAATTGACGTCATGTTATAACATAGAAATGAAATGATGTCATATGGCGTCAAGTAATAATATATTAATGAAATGATTTAATATATGTGTGATGCCATGACGCAACACAATGCTGCATTCTAAAAGAAAATGATTATAACTGAATAATTG
Organism: Saxidomus purpurata; assembly: GCA_022818135.1. Classification (NCBI taxonomy): domain Eukaryota; kingdom Metazoa; phylum Mollusca; class Bivalvia; order Venerida; family Veneridae; genus Saxidomus; species Saxidomus purpurata. The sequence continues at coordinate 3,127,004 of JAFMSR010000011.1, forward strand.
TTAAAAGATAGTATTTGTATATATATATGCATATAATGAAATAAACAAAACAAAACAAAAAAGACAATTGTTTCAATTTAAATCTTATAAATTGATGTTTCAGTTTCATGGGATGATAAAGATAGATTTGCCTTTTAACTGAAATACACTATAGAACTATTTTTGTTGCTGTATCATTAATGATGGTTGTAATCAATGCGGTTATCTTCACCCAGCTGTAGCGATTGTAATTCGTTGCAGCGTCTAAAAGTTATAATTGCCAGCAAAATACAAGTGTTCCATGTCAGAAACTTCAGAGGAGCATCCTGCAATGGCTCCAGTGGTACTTTCTTCAGACAACCTATAACAAAAAGAAGCCACAAGCCTTTTAAGTGATGGTTACTCATCACCATTGATAGTCCTATACTTGAGCTCGTTATGAAAAGGGCAAGACAAGAAATCGGCACAATTAGCTAGAGTGGAAATAGCCAGAGCTAGACAGGGATCAATTTCCCTTTCACTACACCAGCTGATGAATTGTCTAGATTTGCTCTTGTAATCCTTTTGTGTGCATTTTCTCCAGGACTTTGCACGTTAACTTTGCACTGTAACGTTCTTGTCTTTTCAGAAAATCCTCCTGACTTGTAACTTAGGTCGATAACAACTTTGCAGTTAGATGAAGTGTTTCTGGATGTGGATGTGATTATCATTCCCTTGCACTGCGTTAACTTATCCATCATGGAAGTTTCCGTGGGCATGCTATCAACATATTCAACAGTTGAGTGTACCAGTGTTGGCCACTGAAAAGCAATTAGAATAATTGTACATTGTGACTGTTGTAAATTACTCAGCACTAAGGAAATTAATTGTAGCGGCGGAAACGCATACACAAACATGATTTGCCATACAATTGACAGAGCATCCAACGCAAACGCTTAGTGTGAGGGATCGATGAACAAAACATTTGAGTTCTTTTGATCTGGAAAGTTGCAAAGAGGTCAAGATTAGGTTGATCCAAGATCATTAATATTCCCCAAAAAAACAAAAATAATATCAAACAGGGAATGCCACGTACCAAAAACGCAGCCTCCCCAAAACGAGCCCCACAGCACCCAGAAGTGCACACCATTGTTTTGTTAAAGGACCACTCTGTCGGCTTGACTTGTTGTTCATGTGATCACCCCAGCCCCATATGCCACTGACATCTGTGGTTACTGTAATGAGATACTGATTGTTCAGTAATGATCTACCCTTGGCAATGTTCTGATCCTGTAACCACAAATTTAGATTTAAAATTAATTAAGGAGTAGATGGTACTTTATAGCAGATGGGGCTTAATTGGTTTCATGAACAACCTCGCATTCTGAGTAATTTTGAGTCTTGACGCTATCATTTCCAGCAGAATCATATAATGCTTGGCAGTGATTTGACCCCGACGAATATTTGACACTGCCGACTTTATCTTTGCCAACCTTTCTGCTGTTGGATAAACAGTGCTGTTTTCTAGATCAAACTTTCCACCAATATAAATCAATGTCTGAACCGGTACAAGTTGGAATTTTGACTTGTTCACTATGAAACTACAGTCAAACCTCTCTTAACAACACCTCTGAAGCAAAAACCTCGCTACAAAGACAGATGTTTTATTTCCCAAAGCAGTAATACATGAACAAATTAACCTCCCTAGAGCAACAACCTCTTCTCAATAAACAAAATTTGATGTTCCCTTTTGTGTTGTTGTAGAGAGGTTGGATTGTAGGTGGTAAAGGAGACTTAGTCTTACGTTGTGCTAGCAATCTTCTAGAAGCTAGCAAGGCGAATATTTGCTTCATATAAAGCAACTTAACTAAATTTATTTTCACAAAACCTCTGCCACTGGTCTGACAAAACAAAGAGTCGAAACGGTACACCACCCCTGAAACGAAAGCAGAGATACTGGGTGCCGAATATCTATGGAAGAAGGCACTTAGATCACCTTAAATAGCCCAGTCTCCTTTCCCAACTAGATTTAGCACCTTTGATAATGTGTCCATTTTGAATTTCTTTTTGTGGAGATACACTTTGAGGAGTTTAAAATTTATGACATGTCTCATTTCTCCATTCTGTTTTTGGTACAAGGAATAATTTACTGTAGAAACCTCATAATTGTATTTTGGAGCCACCATTTCTACAGCTCTTTTCTTCTTCTTTTTATAATCTCTTGATCTTTTGAAGGAACATTTGTAGGTTTTAAACCCATGTGTCGGTAGTTAATTTTTCTCACTCTTACAGGAAAAAAGGTAGTCTCCCCCAATTGTTTCAACTATTACTTGCAGAAGTAGGAAATTTAGCACTTTATTGTAACTACAGTCTTTTTAACGTGGTTGTAGCCTTAATTTACGTTAAAATTTTCCATCAGGTAGTATCAAATCTTCAATCTGCTTCTTTTTCTCGTTACGAGACTTCAGCAACGCTTCTATACCAGCGCTAAATACACCATATCCCGTCAAGTGCAATTTAGAGAATGCAGCATTGTCTGTTTTTTCAAATAATAAAGCAACTGATCTCCGTACATTAAAATGGAAAGCACCTGCACGGCCAATTTGATCTAGGCATTTAGTACACATAGCAACAATATCCTTCATTTTCTTTGTCAAAAGTCTCGGACTCATTAAATTGCAGCAAATTTCCCAATCTCTGCTGAACATACATTTGTATCAAAAAACCAAATCGATCTGCTTGTCACCCTTTGTTACTGATTTTCTCAACCATTTTTTCTGGTTCACCAAACAACCTTTACCTTTGTTCTTAACAAAGAAAGCTTGTTAAGGAAGAATTATTTCCGTATCGTTTAGTAATGTAAAATGCCACTAAATTTTCAAGAAACGGAACTGTCAACAAGTTATCTGAGTCCGCGTCTACGGGAAACTGGTTAAAACCCGCTTCCGAGAATACCGGCAAATAGTTTGATTCATTACACTTGTAACTGTTTCCGGGGACTTCAGTTTGTAGCTGATCAAGAACAAGTCCTTTTTATTACATATTTTCACAACACTTTTTATGTTCTTTTCACCAGTTAGTATTCTTGATTGAATTATTGTTCTTATCGGAGTTTGTATCTGTGTCAGAAAGAGACCAGTGTTCACTATCAGATTTCCGAGTTATATTTGACTACCGCCAAACAAACACAGGTTATCAGTATCATCATCTGATTCACAATCACATTTTACATCTCGTCTATATGACGACACTGATGCAGTGCATTGTTCATGAGTTTTTCTTTCAACAGATTGCTCTGGGTTTTGTTTCGGCATTTTCTGCAACATATTTTCAATAACATTAAACCGTTTGCTCAAATCACTGTACCAAGAAGATTTTTGGTCGTTTATGTCTTTTTAACTAGATATGATTTCTGACGAAGACATAAAGTCGGAACATGTAAATTAAAAACTTCGTGTTGTCTTGATTTCACTTATACACTAGACAAAAACACGGAAGACAAATTTTCACATTTCCGAGAGACTTTCACCATCCTCTGTCGTTTTATTGGTCGCCATAACCAATAACTATTAACAACAATGCCTCAACTTTATAAAGTCTAGTTGTCAAAAACTACAGCTGAAAAATAAAGTAAATTTATGTGGACGATGCAAACACGGAAGACGAATTTTCACATTTCAGAGAGACTTTCACCATCCTCTGTCGTTTTATTGGTCGCCATAACCAGTAACTATTAACAACAATGCCTCATTGAACTTTATAAAGTCTAGTTGTCAAAAACTACAACTTAAAAAATAAAGTAAATTTATGCGGACGATGCTAACACTTCCGCAAGAAAAGAGAAACTGAAGCATATGGCGTTTTATTTGGAAATGACGTAACGGTGTGAGGGCAAAATGTTAACGTCCAGTTGATGAAGTTTAATATGCGGATCAAGAAATAAAATCCACATTGTAATGACAGGTTAGTTTTTTTGTTTGTGGGAATTGTGAGGCCTAAGAGTAAGATATTTTGTTTGTAGCAATGTATGTAAACAAATATTTAAAAATATTCTACATAACCAAAATCATGTTTTGGGAAGCATTACCTAGTGGTCCTTTACAAGGATTGTTCAAGCCAGCTACCTGCGGCCAAAATTGGCCCCACCCTAGTGTTCATTGTTATATATATACCATATGAAAGGGAAAACTTTAAAATTGTGTACTTCCACTTTGTTTTTTCTATGACCCTTTTGTTTACCTTATATAACGGATAATGGTTCCCTGTAAATATAAAATCACTTCATGCGACAAGAACCACTTATGTGTCATCACTTTTTTACGACTTATGATTATTGTTTCATTCAGTCTTATGATAAAGTTATTTGACCCCAAAACTCATAAGGCTAGTTGCTTTGGACACAACGGTTCCACTAGAACTTTCAGTACTTTGATTTTTTAACCCAAAAAATGCTTATGTGCAATACGATGCTTAGACATTGTAACGACTTCCGATTATCTGGGTGTTAAAACATGATACCTGTGTTTTATAACTATGTTTGAACTTTATAGTCGGCAGCAGGGCTCAAACCAATAACCCGCAATCATAGAGTGTTTTGCGGTGATTTCAAGGTAGCGGCTGAATAATAATATACCTGTTACAGCATTTCAAACTTTCTCGTATTTAGGAAGACTCTGTATATAGTGAACATTCTAAAGTTTAGTTATTTATGTAAACCATGTTGCGTCTGATCGTAATACGTGAAGGTAGTACTGATGTATTTACGCAAAACCATTCAGATAATAAAGGGGGTATTACAAGAACAAAAGAGACGGAAAATAAAGATTTTCCTTCCTTGTACCACTGTCAGGTGTTATGGATTTATCTGCAATTTGAGATAGTTGATTTATACTGCGTATGAAAATTTGGTTTGTGATTTTATAGCAATGTCAAATCGTTCTCAATGCCATGTCAAATCCCAGTTACTGTCGAATCAGGAGAATGAATCAGTATTCAACGTACTTGGAAAGGGATGTTTTGTAAGTAAGTTAATATTCTTTTACATCGTTTAGTTTTAACTTTATGAAGAATATTTAATTTTGTTTCAACCAGCTATGTGATATGATTTCAGACGTTATGTGCTCGTTTTGGGGAGGCTGCGTTTTTGGTATGTGGCATTCCCTGTTTGATATTATTTTTGTTTTTAACACTTCACTCATGCCTATATAATGCTTTAGAAGAGCTCTTAAACTTTTAAAATAGTACTGAAAACGACACGTTTGAATATTTACACCTTACAGAAAACTACGAACGTCGTCTTTATTTTATAAATGTCAAAGATAATTACAGATTTTTGAAACTTGCTAACGTATTTTAGTGTACAGCTTTTTTCTACTAAAATGACAAAAGCATGTGTCATATTTGGATAAAACACATATATACGTAGTAAGATAGTGTTCCGCAATTATAATAAGTATATACTAAACAAAACTATAAACAGTACTTTAAATATAATAGTTATCTTTATTTACTTTTTAGAATATATGAATGACACATACATAACTTGCTTTATTTACTATCACTAATGTGTAACTTTTATTCTTTTTTATTCATACTAGTTTCCTTTTAATATTTCAGAGTTTAGCCACGTGTGTTGCTCAGCTGTATACAGTTCAGCGTGTAAAGAAAAAACATAAATGGATAAAGAAGTATTGTGGAGCTGTTTGTTTTGTAAAGGACAACCGAAAGAAATCGTACTTTATACGAATCTATGACCCGCAGGTATGTTACAAGGATCTATAGTAATTCGATATTGTTGTTTACGTTAACTGATCTTAAATTCATACACATTAGTCAGGAAGTTATAAACACATAAAAAGATCAACAAAGAAACGTACATGTTGCAATGGAACAGAACAGAACAACATCTTTATTTTGAGACACAAATTACAAAATTACAATTTCATTTTGAAATAACGTGTAAACTAGAATCTTTTCAAATTTCTATATATACATGGATTTTGTTATAGTATATGTACAACAAATCATACCTGGTTCGTTATAAATTTTAAAGTGATAATACCTTTCATAGAAATTTAATGTAATACATTCAGCAATGATTTAGTATCATTAAAAACAAGCATTGCGAAAGTTGTAGCTAAATAATATAAATATTTACAACTGTTTTATTCCTATTGAACATAGTTGAAAAATGACAATATATTTTTAGACCCGCCGGGTTATAAAATGATTTTTCATCAATTTGAAATGATAAATTTGTGTTTGCAATCAATTAATTAAAGAAATGGTTGAGAATAACTTCTTTTCTTAAATTTTCTAAACATTTTATATGTTTTAAGAACGTATCTTGACCATCCTTTTTCTGGTCCCTTTGAGCAGTATCATAGCTTTTTAATGTATGAGATTTACTCTTTTCAGAGCCAGGAGAGACTATGGGAGCAGGAGCTGTATACTAAATTCAAATACAGTACTCTGAAGGAATTCTTTCATACATTCGAGGCACATGTATGTAAAACATATTTGTATAGTTGAACATTTAGAGGTAGTATGTGTCTATATGAGAAACTGTAATGCCGGACGAACAAGTACATACATAGATATCTGCTGGTAGGAAATAGGGTGGCTGAATTTACTTTGTAACCGAGGTCTGCAGAAGTGTCATGTTTTAAATGAGGGTTGATTGAAAGGCATGCCTAAAATTGTTAGGCAATTTGTTTCCCCCGTAAGGCGTTGGTACACAATTTGTATCAATGTAACACGATACTGTATATGGTATATATTTCTTAATAAAACGTCTGTTCTGTTCATAAACAAAACACTGTTACAGTATTTAATCAATGTTTCCTCGTTAACAACTTACATAAATGCGGTCCTAAAATGGATCTGCGAAAATATTCTTACAACACTTTTACTTCAAAGAAACTAATCTCAGTTACAAATCTTCCTGTCTTACCATTTGTATCAGGGCAGGAAGAAGGGGGGGTAGTTTTTAGTCCAAAAGTGTGTGAGATACGTGTATTATATTATTCGTTATGATTTATTTACAATTAGTGCATTATTCTTTATTTCAAAAATCTAGTTTTATCTTTTCATATTTTTTATTAGGACTGCCATGTAGGATTGAACTTTGCCAGTGAAGATGAAGCTGCCATCTTTAAGGAAGCTATTGAAGACAAACTGGTGGAAAGACAAAGGAAGCGTCTTGGTATGTTGTCACTTAATTACTTAGGATGTTCCGTAATACGTTCGCAATATGTACAGGCAATAAATTGGTGTTCTTGTTCATCAGAAAATTCTATAAACATATAGTATTGTGTTGTACAAGTATTTCGTCTTCATATAATCATACTGAAACGTTAACATTCTTTATGTTGCTATAAGTATTGTTTTATGTTAAATACAATAAAATATATTGTTGTTGTTGTTGTTATAAGACTGATCTTGATCTGCGCCCGTCGTTTTTATTTTAAGAAAAAGAAAAGAGGAGACAAGAAATTGAAAACGCAAACATTATATCCGCTGAGCAATTTGCAAAAGAGGAAGTGACAATAGGTGAGTGTAAGAATTAGAATTGAATGGTCAGTTACAATAGTCATTTACCTGTGGCAATTGTGTGTCATAATAATGTAAATAAACATATTTATTTCCATAATGCCTTGGAATAGTTATTTTTGTAAAACTATTATTCGTTGTAGAAAGGGGAGAAAAAAGCAAGTACTGAAGCAAAAAACAAAATACGTTAGGCAGATGACTAAATTTATTTGTATATAAGTAAGGTTATATCAGTACTTTGATCACTTTACATTGTGTGAACAACAGAAACAATGAATTAGATAGACACAAAGACTTACTTTATCAGTTTAGAAATCAAACTAACACTTACTATCTCACACAATGGAGAACCCACTTCAGAAACTAAAGATGATATCTACTCTAACTTATAGGTTATATTATCGTTATATATGACCATCACATGCTTGAAAATACATTAATTCTAAACTAAGCAAGATGCAATAGCTAGTATTAAATTACTTGATTCTGTTTATAAGTTTTATTCCTATTGAATGTAAAGAAAATCTGTAAAACAATTTGGTTATCCCAGTCACAAAATGAAAAACCACACTTTCTGTTGGGTCTATTGTCGTTTGAACCTGTCAATAAAAAAACTAGCTCTGTATATCTCATTACTTAAATGAAAACATCTACCATTCCTGGCCTTAATTCAGTTTCACCATTTTAATAGGTAATGTAACATTAGATTTCAAACTACCATTGTGAACTAGTCTATGTGTATGTATTGTCGGTATTTCAGAAGCAGTTCAAGTTGAAACTACCGAGACTGTACAACCAGACACCATAGAAAACAAACCAGCGGACAATGTACCTAAAATGAGAAAGAAAAGGAGAACTAAGAGGAAACTGACGAAGGAAGATGTTGGTATGCCTTCCGACTTCATACATGTTAGTCATATGAGCTGGAATCCAAATGATGGGCCACACGTAAGAGTATTCCTCTTTTTATTTACAGCTGCATGTATAGATTTGATATGGATTTCAGTTTTATTCTCTACTTTACAAAAAAAAACATCTTTTATCTAAGATATGATAATCAGAAACTGTATTTCTTGGTTTCCAGCAACATGCATGTATAAAGTCCAAAGTGTTATTGAAAAGCAAATGGGCCTACTATTTGGTAACCAACAATACAACCTTTGGCTATACTGGCTGGAAATTGCAGTCAGGTAAATTTCTTTTTTTTTTTTTTTTTTTTTTTTTGGGGGGGGGGGGGGGGGGGCCTATTTTTCACGAAATTTTTTTTTTTTTGTGGAGAGGGGGGGAGGGGGGGGTTTTTTCAAAAATCAAGCTAACATAAGTGCTCTTTTGGACGGACCTTGATAAAATTCTCATCAAATCAAATCAAATCAAAAGCAAATGGGTTGTGTAGACAATACGCAATATACTAATAAATTAAAAATAGAGGTGTGTAAACGAAATTTGGTAATTTTTCCAAATCCCAATACAGCTTTAGTTAAACAGCTGCGTATGAATAAAATACAGAAAGTTCTAAGATTTTTAATGTAAATGACTAAGTGGAAACGTTATGTTTTGTATAGATGGACAGATTAGATTCGGATATGAAGGGTCTGTTGGAGCAGATCGGTGTCAAGGAAAGGTCACAGGTAGACAAAGACACTATGGAATTCATTTATGATTTTGTCGACAAACATGGCGGTGTGAATGCCGTAAGAGAGGACTTTGCGTCATTGCGCATGACGGAAGATCTTTCACATCCTCTTGCAGAAACAACATACCAGCCAAAACCGGCACTCCTATCACTTCCGGTTGGTGATACACAACCCCCTACGTCATTAGCACATAAATCGGGTTAGTATGTTTATATATTGCTATGGAAGATTTAATCCTCTCGTTACACGACCTTCTATATGCAAAAGAGAAATTTTGTTTTTATAGATTACAGGCTTTATTTACAGCCATAAGCCTTTGTCTCATTCTACTGCGATTGTCAATGTAAGATTTTACATAACAAAGTTTTACTACATGTACATAATGTTATTGTTTTCGATAATATTTCTTGGTGCTTTTTTGTCCACATGTAAGTGTAAAAAGGATATAAGCTAATAGAAACGCTTACTTTATTTAAGACATTCAAAGTAACGCCAATGTTTGATAAGTGCTGTTGTTCTAATTGAGATGACGACACATGAAAGCATTTTGTTAAAGGCCATGTCAGTAGTAAGATTAGTATGATAAAAGCATTATGATACCAACTACAAACGACAGTTAATGTACAGTGGTTCAAGTTTAAAAAAGCTTCCATTTCTATTACAGTACACGTGCAACGCCCGTCGAAAGTGAAAGCTCCTAATCTTGCCCCGATCATCAGGCAGCCACATCCGGCCATCAGGCCTCCACCACCGACAAGTCCACCTCCGCATATAGAGAAACCTTTGATACCTTCCTTGCAAAAACAAACTGCAATTCACTCTAAAGCTGCCACATCGCCTGTTAAACAAGTAACAGTACCTCCAGCTACCATATCCACAGTTCAGCAAGAAGCAGTACCCTCAGTTGATACACTCCCTACTAACAAGGCAGTATGCCAAACTGTTCCTCAAACATTGTCGAAAACTACAGGTCCTTCCCAATCGTTAAAAAATGCATCTAATTCTGCTTCTTCATTGTCCAATGCCTCACCAACTGCTTCTACCAGTAACCAAACTCCTGCTCTTCAAACAGCAAAGAAGCCTTCTCCTGTTCCTCCGACACCAACTATCACATCGGCTCCCATATCAAATGCTACTGTTCCTCCACCACCCGCACCTCCTCTTGCTCCTCCTCCTCCAGTTGTCCACACTCATTTACCCCCTTCAAACCAATCAAGGGCATGCCTTCTGAATGAAATCCAGACATTTAAGGGGACGTCTTTAAATAGCGTGACATCTGACCAAAAGGAAACAGATAGAGACGTTTTTTTGAGGGAAGTTAGGACAGGAACCCTACTTCGACATGTAAGTTAATCATGTTTTTATTGTATTACTAAGTATCATTTAAAAATTAATTCTACAGTTGAAATATTAACACAACATAACGATCACATTTGAAAAGGTAGATTGTTTGACCATGTGTTTAGTTAACAAAACGAGAGTTGTAACACATCTCACAAATTGTTGAGATGTTTCTTTCAGGTAGACAAGCCGCAGGGACCTACATCACAAAAACGAGGCAGTATTGCTGCGGCATTGATGTCTGAACTTCTCAAAAGGAAAACAGTTATTCAATTCTCAGGTATATGGACTTCAAATTAACTGCAATAAAATGGAAACAATTGATTCAGTCATTACGTATTAAGATAGTTTCGCACGTAGTGAACACAGCTGATGCAAACAGATATATGGTATTTAGTAAGTTGAAATAAATGAACAAAAAACAGTAGAATAAACACCTTATGCAAAGTGACAAAGGCAAATAAAATGAACTTAGAGTGTAGCAAAGTACAGATGATTTCACGCAAAACTGAAAAATGCTTTCCATACATGTCATCTTTCATAAAGAAACTTTTTCACTGACTGTAAATAACACATGTAGATACATGTACACTATGGTAACAAGTATTATTATGCTTTCCATTGGTCTATTTATTTAACACGATATATGGTTTAAACAAATACATGTATAAGTCTACACTGGGTATCAAATGCACGATATTCTAAATTTCAAACAAGGTTTCAAAAATGACTCATGTTTGTTGTATGTCTGTTAGATATTATCAAATCACAACATTTTTTCAGATACTGAGGATATCAGTGACGAATTTGATGACGACTGGGACGATTAGTAGTATTGTGTATCTACTCCCCTGGTCGTATTATTGTTACCGTGTTGTGTTGATAGACATACAGTATATACTCATAGACTCATACTTGAAAATATATTAGCACCTACATCTAAGAGTTCTATGGATAAGTAACAATATTAACATTGCTAGATCTATCTGTCATAAATACTATAAACTATTTTCATATGTGTAAGTAACTTACATTGTGTCATGCAATAATTGGTTAAAACTAGTTTGTATGGATATTTGATGGTATATGATACTAGTATGTGCAATTTTCTCTACATGAATATTTATTTCGTCAATACAAAAATTGATCATAGTTTGAAAGTGTCCACAAATCTTTGTACCTGTTGAGGACATCCATGAAGAGCTTCTTCGTGGAGTTTTTATAAGTTTATTGTAACAACACTGGAAATATTCTTGAGTCGCTTGAGCGCAGTGTTCACCTCAGGATCGTTCTTTCATCGTGGAAGTACCCTTAAACAAGAAATCCACTTTTATTCCTCAATTTCTGTGATATTTATTTAATCGAGAGCGATTAATCTAAGTTGTAAGCAATACCTTTGCAGGAAATAAACTTCACAGAATAAGTTATCTTCCAACTACATGAGAAAAAAAGGCAGAACACCACGCCCACACTGTAATTCTTATCTATTTCTTTACACGCTGTCACAAGTCGACGAGTAAAGACAAGCAAAACATGCCACAATACACAGAAGAAAAAAAATATTTTATTAGCGGACAGAATAGCTTTTATGTAAAGAAGCACGCACTACCTTACTTAAGTAGCAACATATCTTTTTCTGGTAACTATAGAAGTTGGAAACCATATGACGCATACATGTACTGCTGCTATAAGAAATATACAACAAAAGCAGTGTGTTTGGGAAAAGCCCGTGACTTTACTTTTTCTTTTGTTAATTACAATTTACTATGGCATAAAAAACCAATCGTCCTTTTATATCCTGTTTATGTAATATTGTATTTGTCTTCACTAAAATAAAGTGAAGTCCTGTTGTTTAACCTTATTTTGTGTCACATCAATAAGCCGAAGTTATAAATTGAAAAGACATATCTATGTTTATCTGTCCTTACGCTACAAATATGGCGACAATAACATTACTGTCTCGATGACGTAGGCTTGAACTTATGATATAATAAAATCGAAAGGGGACCAGTTTAACGGAAATTACTTATAATATAGCTGCATTAAATACAAAATTTCATACTGTCCTTTGCTTTCGGGTTGAAATATTGAGAAAATACTAAGATCGGCTGATAACGAGAGCTTTACGGAATCATACGAAGGTAAAAGCTTTCGGGGCTCCCATAGGCATCGTCTTTTTATAATTTATAAACTATAACAGCAATACTTCGACAACAATTCATGTAGTTATGCCTTCCAACACATTTCAGGTATTTGTAAAAGCCTGACGGCTCAGGATATATCAACTCAAACAGGCTATACGAGGCTTTTTACGCTGTCAAGAATCCATATCACTAATATTCTAACACTTCTGAACATTTCTCCTATATTCTCAAAGAAGGATTTGAGCGTGATAAACCTTACACAGTATTTCACTCTAGACGTCCGGAACTATTTTTAGCTGCTGAAATTCCCTCCTGCGTAATTTTCACACAACATTTATGAGTGTGCATGCAACTATACGCTTAGGATAAAATTTAATACACTTCCGGTATCGCCTGTAAAATCAGCAACAAGATAATAATAAGAATAGTGTTTTAAACAGTTTTCGAAATAGTTACTCGGGTAACTCGAGTGGCCCCGAGTACTAAGTTAAACCAATGCGCCTTTAATCTACCTGACCCGTGTAACCCTCAGTTGCGCACGAGACAAACAGGGTTCAAGATGGCAGACTAGACTAGAGATTATCTGAAGTTGGACTTATTTTTATGTGCCCTTGACAAATTTGATTCAATTAGTCATGGAAAATCATGAGGAAATTAAATAAATCGTCATGTTTTAGTTACATAGTCAAACTAAAGCTTTATTTGTAGAAAATGACGAAAGTTGACAAAAAGACAACGTTCGTGTATGCACGTATTCTCTACCCGAGTAACGCAGGTAGATAATTCAATCAAAGCACTGAACGTACTGGTGGGACGGTTGTGCTGGCATGTGTAAATTACATTTAGGCAAGCAATACTTATATTGTCAACTCCGAGTGAAATACTTAAATGTTCAACTTTAAGTGATATAGTGAAATGTACGTTAAAATTTGAACACAAGATGAAGGACAATGCCAAGATAATGAAAAATGATTTGCAATTCTAACAAACCTGTGTTTCAGATTGCAAATTTGAAAATGAATTTGCAATGACACAGCGCTAAAAAGTAGAACTGTGTGTGTGGTTGTTAGTGAGTGCTGTGTTTTGATAATTTAAAGAGGTTGCTTTATTTGATCATTTTGAGTTTCAACACTACCATTTATGCGAAATTCGACGGTTTAGGTGGAAATATATGTCCAGGAAATACGACGGTTTAAGTGGAATCTAAGGCCTGCTGTGATACTTTTGTATCACAGTTTTCTTATTACTATCCTTTGTTTGCGTCTATATACGAATGACCCAATGTGACACAATGGACAGAATTGGGATGCGTTATCTTCTACTAAGAAGTCTACTTCTACGCAATGAGCAGTGGTCTCTAGCCGGTCCGTTCAAACGTTCAAAACGTTGTTCATTGCAAAATAAACGACAGCTGATTTCTTTCTTTGTTTACCTGACAAAATTGTCGGCTTTCTCAGACGTAATGCTGATTTAGCTGAGAAATAAAAGAAATGTTAAAATAAAAACTAAATGTTGACGGCTAACACATTTTGAAATCGCTTCTCAAATTAATTTGTTATAATGAGTATTTACTTAATGGTACATGGTGTAAGTGGTAGTTTATGTACATTTACCATTATATAGGAGTGTAGCAGATATAATTTTCTATCCCAATGGTGCCGTTGATACTTGCACTGAATATAGAGTGAAATACAGCGTTAATAGATTAAGTGAAATTCAAATACCTTACCTGTATACGTAGGGAGATTCTAGGTACATGTAGTTCCAGTTTTTACCTTTTTCATCTTTCGGAATCGGTAAGACAGCAGAGGAGGAGTTCACAGTGTGTAGCCCAAGGTCTTCAGCAGCCATGGTGATTTGACACGAACCTCATCAATGTCCTAAATGCTTTCCCATCTGATCAAATCATGTCTATCAAATCAGAAAAAAATCATTGGATTGTTTGGTTACAATTGAGCTGAAGTCTGTAGATCATGTTATTGACAACGAAGAACGATACTTTCCCAAACAAATTGAAATTCTTCACTATTATCATCAAGTAATTGGAACACTTTCTGAGTTTAGAACAATACTTTGTATTAATATTCACAGATGAATAATTCTGGTTGTTTTGGCTCTCGAACGCAATGACGGCATAAAAAGCAACCTGGTTTAGTCTATTTTTATTTCAAAATCATTACACACGTTTGTATCTAAATAACCATCATAATCAAATGTGTAATGGAAACAACCATGCTCTTTTTGAGTTCTGCAGAGTTTAAATACTTTTCAACTGAGCATAATTTCGTTTCTTAAATAGATTTTTACAAAACCAACACAAACAATGTTATAAGTTCAAGGGAAACAATGTAGATAAATTTAAAGTGAGACTTTTATTATTTGCCTCCCGTTAACGTTATAGGTCATTTCCTTTCCCCTGCCACAGCTTTGAAAAGGATGCCGTAGCTAACATTCTAAATTCTTTTCAGAATCCCAATTTTAACTATACTAACCATCAATGAAATGTCCATGGAATGACCTGACTTTCTTATAATGAAGGTGGCAATAATATTCTGTTAAGAACTTATGATTTCATGTAAAATAGGTAAGTTGTCATGTTGAAACGATATTATATTGCTTTGTTACATGGTTATGTCATCTTGCTAAAACATTGAACTATCATGTGAAGCGATGATATAATCTTGTACATTGACTGTGTTGTTCTGTCAAACCTTAAGTTGTTCTGTCAAAGTGGTATGATGTCATTTTCAGGGAGGATGTTTTCGGTCAAAATGATATGTTGTCTTGTTCAGAGATGATGTTGTTCTGTCATACCGTTAATAATAAAAATCTTACTAACATAATGATAGCCAGTGCTAGTAAAAAAGTTCAATTTGATCTCCGGAAGTGATTATCTGCTTACTTCCTGTGTGCATCTTTGGGCATCTTCTAGTAAGGTTCAATATAACTACGATAATAGAAACAAGTAGACAATTGAAAGAAAAAAAAACAGTTACGACTGGTGTTTTTTCGAACTGAAAGTCGTACTGTTTTATAAAGTTTTATCATGCAATATTTATTATCAGAAAGTGTATCTAGCAATGTCTAACTTGTAAAGTATTCATAAACATGTATGATAAATGTATATTGTTCTCCATTGTCATTATCATTAAAGTAAAATCAATCCTTTCCAACATATGTATGCATGGTAAATATAAATGCTACAACTGTAAACAGCATAGAAAATACATTAATTGGCAGAATAACCATTAATTTTCAACAGTTACCATTTTGTGAAGAATATAAAAGTTACGAAATATTTCCAGTGGGTTTCAACCTAACAACACGTCCGGCTTATTTAAAACAAAAGTTGGTAAGAAGGTCTAATGTAAGATACTCATATTTACTAAACAGACTGTCATTAGGAAAAAAATGTTACACATTTGTTTATAGACGAATTGTCGCGTAAAAGGACTGTGCCCCGTATAAAAACAAAAAAACATAAAACTTAGCTACATCACTCGGGCATGTAATTTACATTCATGAAGCATGATGTGATATTCTTAATATCAGAAGGCCTGAAAATTGAAATATGTTTATGTTTGCTTTGAATGCTCAGCTCCATTATTGAAACGTATCAATTTTGCGGTCTTCTATAATAAGTATATGTATTATACATAATACATTTTAATTGTTATGTCACATATCCGTAAAATAGCTTGCTGTATGTATAACTAATCATTGAATCGAGATTTTTGCAGATGACTGTATCATGTGAAAAATGTAGAATAACAACAGCGGCTATCAAACACATGAACATTACAACATCACGAGTCCGTGTCATTGAAATATACATACAAATAATTTTAAATTCAATCTGTGACCTATGCATTAAATACTCGTAGATCTATAATAGAAAATAAAACGTATATGAAAAACGTCTTGACAATACCGGGCTAAAGGACATAAATAAAAATATTTTTATGGCGTCCATGGCGTCAAATTCTTTTTTCTCTCGATTGGTGACTAAAAAGACGATATATTGTCAGTCCTCGAGATGATGTTCTCAAACTTACAAAACCCAGTCAAACGTATACATCGATTGTGATTGATACCAAAAGTACACATGTGCTTCAAAACGGAAATTCTTATTTCTACTCCAATGCCGCCAATTGACCTTATACTCTGCCGAAATTGTATCCTGGATTAAAGCTGTCTATGACCATGACCTTGTATCTGCTGACCAAATTACTATTTATCTAAAATAAAACTACTAAAATCTAAGGTAATTGAGCCTAAACAGCGTGATTAAGCGGAAATCTGAAAGCACCTTACTATTTGGTTGAAACAAATCTGGTAAGTCGTAACATTGGAAAAGAAACTTGTACAAATGATCACTATAATATTACACGTGTGACGACTCTTAGTGAGTTTTTGAATTTGAAAAAAAAACAGTATTTCAGAGACGATTTGAATTGACAAACTTTGGCGTTGTGCGTGAACTCATATAACAATCTAACATGTGAACAAAACACACGAAGAAGTCGGAAGCTGTCATTGACACAGGTGGAACTGTATAGTTGCTTAGAACATCTGTCAGTCTACTGAACGTGACCATTCTAACAGACTTATCACGTAAAATGTGATAATGTAATTACTATTTGCAACTGAAAATACTATATATCTGGCCCATTCAGATACAGCGTTCACCACGGACTGTTCCTTGCAATAACTTACACAATGTTGAACGGACCTAGCATCATCATTTCGGTAAGTTTTGATTTTTCATCATGTTTTAGGATTGTATCATTTTGTTTGATGATACGAAACTTCGTTACCATTAGATACAATGTTTTGGGTAAAATGATGTTCAACTTGCTTTGCACTTATTGCAACTATTAAGTATGGGAGGGGATCAATGTGGAAATGTCCATACATTTGCCCAAAACTTCAGACTCTGCAAAAAAATGCATTAAAACTTTGAAACGGTATCTACTGGAAAATTAATGCAACGAAAAATAATTCTTTAAAATTTAATTCGTGACTAAACAATCAAACAACAAAAAGCATGATACTCATTCTCACCTAAGCGCAACATTTAGGGCTTCAATAAAAGTGATTTTTCGACCACGTTTAATTGTATGAATAAAAACGATTTGAAGTCACACTGTATTAGGAAACTATCTCCATACAAGTATCCTTGTTTAGAAACTACTTGACAATTTGTGAACATCGATTATTTTCGGTACAAATGGACATTTACAGGACAAATTATGATCCACATTTCCCAAATGTTACCACCATTGAGTATTGCACATAAATTGATTTTGCTGGCAAGTTATAAGGAAATTACGTATAAAAATTAATTTATACAAATGTTAAGCAAGTAAATGTAATAAATGATTCGTACAAGGCGACTCGTAAATGTCGACAACTCAAACATGAGCTTTGCATGTGTAAAATTGTCTGGTGTCTCAAGGAGCTTGCTAGCGTTGTTAGAAAACCAGACTGTATTAATATAACAAACAAATACAGAAGATAACTCAAATAATTGCAGTTTGTGACTCGTAAATGGCTGACTCGTAAATGGTTACAAAATTAAGTCAAAGTACCAAAAGTGATAGGCATGTTTGACAAATTGTAAACTATCAAGTTTTTTTTAGGAATAACTATCTCAGCTTCGCATAGACACAAAGACGTTAACATTGACTATTAACAAAGTGTTTTCTTTATGAGTTAAATGAATGTCCCGTAAATGTTGTTTTAATAAATTACGCTGCAGTGTTCCAAAAATACGTGTTTATGTTAAGTTTTGGTACGTGGTATTCCCTGTTTGATATTATTTTTTTTTTTTTTTACTGTTAGCTCTCAAATCTTTGTTTTAGCAAATATGTCATAGTATTCACTATTTTTTTGGTGTATCAATTTCAAAACATGTAGTAAATTAAGCTGACTGACGGAGCATGGTGACAAAGGACTCGGAAATGGTCAGCAGGTGGAGACACTCACTAATAAACTAATTGTAAATCTTCGAAACTTCTGAGGATAACAAAAATGTTTTGTAACATTAATGTCCCACCCAAACTAAGAAACTATGGTTAGATTCTCCAACAAAAAATTCGTCTCAAAAATTACTCTTGAATAAATTAAACACAGCCCTACTGGAGACATGTTGTTTTGCACAACATTTACTCATAAAACTAGCCGTAATCCATTTATATCTTAAAGATTGCAAAAATTACTGCATATGTCTCTAGAATCGTTGTGCAAAGTCTCGACATATTACTTTATTCAGACTCATAGAACACTGGAGATGTGTAATGTTACCCTTTTGAGAGAATTAGTGATGAAATACATATTTTCAAAAGTTAAGAATTTAATTATTCGACCACCAAAATAAAGATATTTCGTCTTAACAATTTAGATTTGACTACGGTGTGTGTCGTTTCCTTGAACGTTTGGTACATCAGGTAAATTCGTGTTGTTTTAATGCGAAAATGATCTGTAAGGAAACTGTAACTGTGACAGATGAAAGATTATATTAAATATGTTTATTTCTTACTTATATAGCTGTATATATAATATTTCATTTCAAATAAAGAAGACATGATTGAACATAGATAGTTCATTACAATTCTTGAAAGCACCGCCTTACCTGTCAGGTACACACTAACAATGATGCAAGAGTATGAGTGAGTTTTCTGTAAAGAATGACCAAACCAAGGATCGAAACTTTTCAGTATTTTTTATGAAAACGTATGCATGAATAGTTTTGTTCAATTTATAAATAAACAAAGGGATTTCTAGAATTTTTTCTTTTCTTTTCAGCTCTTCTTCTGTTTTGTGAGCGGAGCATACGCATGCTGCAAATGCGGTAAGAACACACTCAGCGTTTTATACATGGCTGTGTACCAAATACTATTTCTCGGCTTTTTATAGGAGTGTTTTAATTGATTGGTTAAAATATTGAGTTTTGAATGTTTCCTGGTTTCAGGATTCGAACGTCGTGTCTCCTTTTCAACTTTAAATATAGAATTTCACTCGTTCACATGTATTACAAAAGTATGTTTTATAATCTGGGTATACATGTACAAATAAAGGACGTACGTTCAACTTTGAAACTTTCTTACATTTTTCTATGATTTAATGAAAACATTGCATGTAGTACGTTCAGTACGGTCCTGTTTTACTTTTCCTTGTTTTCAAAGAGATTGACAGATTTTAGTTTAACATTTTCTCATTTTTCTGTTATTTCAAATGTCAAGACTGTCAATCTTTAGACACTTAGATATTAAAAGGACATTCAGACAAGCTCACGTTTTAATCATAAATGCATGCATGTAAATAGAAGTTTTACCATGTAGTAGGCAAAAATAGCGATAAAAGCAAAGTGATCCTATGAGAGTGATCCTACGAGAGTGAACCTACGAGAGGACCAACTTACTTTTAGAGAGTATTGATGGGCGATAACTCACTTAAGTATCTAACTTCAAACAGGGCGCCCAATATCATCTGACTAGACCCTGTATGTCGAAAGTTACTTAAAGATTGACCAACTGACGTCACCTAAACTTATAAGTGCGAAACTCTGTCGTCAAGTTAATTGTCACCTTGATGCAAATGTCTAAAAAACTTAGGAACTAATTATCTGTGTTAAACTTTATTTGTAGATTGTCAATCGGACTGGGAATGGTTCGGTGGCTCCTGCTACCTATTCGACGAGACAGAACGAGGATGGGAAGACTCAAAGGTAACGCAATAAGCTGTCAATGACAGTTTCTTTTGTTGGAGTTTTCGAATGTACATTACCTTAACAAGTAGCTTTACAATGGCTGAATCGAAGAAAATCGACTAATCGTGTAATGTTTACAACTGATTCTATATCGTACATTTACGAACTTTCTATTAATATTGATCTTATACCAAAGAAAACAATCTGATAAAACTCGTTTGTCTCTTATACAACGTTGCATATATTATATGATCTTTTAGTATTATATTACTCTCATATTTTAGACATTTTGTGAATCCCAAAGCGCAGCCTTGGTGACTGTTGAAAGTTCAGAAGAGGACGACTTCCTTAGGGGAGTCATTTCAGGTATTGATATTAAACTGGTGTTCTAGAGCTTTGCTGTACTTGCAGGGTTGCTAAACTCGCATTCAGATCGGACATTTTCTGTTACATTTCTGACGTATTTTCTATCGATAATTTCACAAAGATTACTCCCTATGCCTTCAAAATTGTACATGATCGACATCTTCAAAACGGATTGGGCTGTAACTAATTAAAACATACAGTGTATTGTTATTATCTATTTCTCTTGTGAGACTGGCCTAATACATACATATTGCAATATTCTTATTAGACACTTACACCTGAATAAAGCAGAAAAAGAACTTTGACTGGCAGATAGTCGATCTCAGTTCTAAGATTAACATCATTGTTCCCATCATTGACATATAACAGGAATGATGGGTCTAAAGTGTCTCTGCGTTCGTGCATCTAGCCGTCCTGAACCATATCTGTATATAAACTTCGTAGAAATGTTAACTAATATGATGAAAGTCAACCCACATTGCTTAGTAATATCACAATAACGACCCTGAAACTTGTTTTTCTACTCTTTTTAGCAACTTCGCAATTCATTTTCTCTAGAATTGTCTGTCAGAATTTAAAATTAATTCGTACCTAGTGACTCTCTAATTGAAAATGATCCCGAAAGATATAGAGATTCATTAGCGCTTGAGATGTTTCCTTGTAGAACAGATGAAGTAGATATATGCTGGTATAGCTCGTAATGCAGTACAGATACATTCTCATACGGGTTAAAGCTGCAAACTATCTTGCAGATTTTAAACTTCATTTTACTGTATTGAAAGTAAAAAATATTTTTAGACATGCAGCTCCTGACACAATGTGTTTGACACATTTGTTTTATTTTCAGCTCAGAGTGCTTTTCATTACTACTGGATTGGTGGAAGCTGGGATGCAGACCATAGCGAATATCGGTGGATTGATGGGTCCTCTATCTCTTTTAATGGCTGGGGACCCAACAGACCGGATGCTGATGAGGGCTGTATGGATTATCTCAACTATAAAGAAATAGTCTGGCAATGGAATGACCATCAAGACTGTGTGAATACAAAAGGACCAAGCATTTGCGAAACAGATTGTTCTGAATAAATTGCTTCTTTGCCATGTCATGAGTTAATAATAATAAAGAAAGTGTGAGCTTATGTAAGTTGTGTATTTGTATCTTTTCTTCAATCCTCGTTTTATACAAAATGCACTTATCTTTTTTTCATGCAGGGAGGAGCAAAGTTCTAGACAGCCATTGTTTTTGGACGGACTAAATTTGGACGTGTGTGATTGGCACACAGAAGTGAAATAAGATTCTATTCAGACTCATTATAGGGACACAGACGAAAATCAAACTGTCCCTGAAATTAGACTGTTTTCTACAGGGATCGAGAATCAGAGAAGGTCACAGTTGAAATTTGTCTGAACCCCGTAGATCCTCTACCCTGCTCATCCCACACTGTCACTCCCTCGTGTTGAGTGATAGTTATATTTCAACGATGCGCATAAATCATAACCATGTTGACACCATGAGTTTTAGCCTTTGTAACCAATTTAGAGCATTATCAGGCTGTACGTTTATGCAATCTGTTCATGCTTTCGATTTTCGCTATTCAGTCAGTATATTTTCACTCAACATTTTTTGGGGTAGTTAATAGTATTGTCCGAATTCAAAATTCGAAGTTTAGTGGAGTAAGGCTTAATATGTTTAAACTGTAAATAGATGGTAACAATATACAGTCAAAAACATTTACCATAAATACAGGAGTATTGTATGAACAGAGAGGATAGAACCACAGTTACCTGAGACAAATCATTTGCATATTTAAAACAGTCAGAACTATCTATTGATGCTATTGATGTTATGCAGGATGAACGTTGTGAGAGATATATTCTATTTTTATTCATCTTATACCCAGCCTGAACAGGAGATGGAATGTTCATACATCATTTTACGCGCAGTTCTCAACTCCTATCTGTATCAGGACCAGCACATTATCTTCAAATTAACCCACATATGTAGGTCATACTTGGCAACCAGTCTATATCCTATCATCGTTTAATTTTTATATTGCAACCCAATGAAAAGACCCGTGTCCATACCTTGATGTAGTGACTAAGGCCCTTTTCTGAACACTGTAGAACAAACAACAGACAAGCAGTTTGTATGATTTTTAATTTTATTGTTGTTTTGCGTAGATTAATATTTTCATATAAACTGTTCATAAAAATTCCATGCCTCAAAAACTAAACACTAAAACAAGAAAGGACAAAATGACATAAAATTAAATCCAAAGATAGCCATGACTTTTAAAACTAGATTGTGCCCATAGGTCATGGATGCCCAAACTTTTAACTTTGTCACAAAACAAGGGCAGATTTCCATAACTTGGCTTTTACTGAGTTACACTTCAGCTTGATTTAATGTACATGTGCCTACTGCAAAATCACCATATGAAATACCTCTTCTTTGATTAAGTCATGGGTCATAATTCATATGTTACTGCCCTCGATATAAAATCTAAACATAAAGTGAACAACATTTGTGTAAAGTTTGGTGACTATGTCAATTATTAAAGGAGTATTGCGTGCCACAAACTAACTATACAGAATGCCTTAACTAAGACTAAGTCAAGGGCCATAACTCTAATGATACTGGTCCAATATAAAAACTAAAACCCAGGTGCCCAACTTCTCATCCGAATTCACATTTGTTGGAAGTTGTGTGAGTCTAGGCACATTTATAAAGGAGAAGGGCATGCCACAATATTTCGGGGCGTACATGCAGACATAAAAAAAATCCTGATCTGTGAAGAATTGCCACTTTCAGGCTATTTGCAGTACTAGGCATAATAGGTACACATTTAAGTCAAATTAACTGTGGGAGTTCAACCAGTCAAAACTTTTCTGTAACTAAGTTTGGACAAAAAGGTCCCTTGTAAATGTTATTGGATATGTATTTGAGAAATAATGACACTTGTTAAAGCAAGGGGCCACTCTCCTTGACTGTCTGGGTGGCAGACAACAACCTTTTCATGAGATGTCATCTAAGTAAAAAAGGCCCCGTTAAAAATATTCATGTCGAAAAGTGCATAACTTTGTGTGTTACACGAAAAGAAAATTACTTTCACTATATATAATGTTACAGAGTTAAAGGGAAGAAAATTCTACGCGAGTGTGTATTTCAATAGTTTAATGAGAACCTGCCAAAAATATAACCCTGAATTCCATATTTTGGTGGGACACTAGCAGTTGCATACACGTGACCTCTGATGAATATGGAGGACATGTATACACTGTCGATTCAGTGATAGTTAACGCCATAAATTAGAAATAGCATTCAGTATGCTGACCAACGTTTTAAGTCTTCTTTCAATTCTCTTACAAGTATGTACAAGACGAAAGAATAATGCAGACATAGAAGACGCCGCCAAAGATTTTTTGATAGCTCTCCGTAAAGTGATTGAATAGTTTTTTCATACACCATTATATACTTGAAATGAGCGAATGTTTTACAGGAGTTGCATAGATGGATTCGTTCATGATCATAAGGTAAAGGCACTTGCCACTTCAAGTACAAAATTTCACTATATGCAAGGGTTGTCTCCCCTCAGAGTAATGCAGATATTCTTTTCTCATCGGGGTTTGACAACCGTTCTATCTGTATTTCTGTTCTTTACACGCTAGCAGTTTCCCTAACCATCATTCCTGGGACAGAGCAGTACTAGACCCTCTATCCATTATATGACAAGAGAGCCATATGGACGCTATGATGGCCCTATATCGCTCACCGGAGAGAACAGAGAACATCCATTATAGGAAAAATCCAATTGCTTCAAACAAAGAGACAAGGTCACTTACAGGACTCAAACCCATTAAAATATCGGTGAGAGGATAACTGACTATAAGTCAGCCAACTCAACCACAGAGCACGATCCTTAAATACCTCTGAAACATCCATTCAACTTCAGTACTATTTACAGACTTTAGTAAAGTTTGTATAAGATGAATAATATTAAAATAACTTACTGCTAATCTCCATCTGGTTGCTATGATAAACTTTAACATGTGATCCTTCCCTAGCAATTCATTGTTGCACAAAATCTCAATCTGAAAAACATTATTGTTCACTTTAGTTTCAGCATTGAAATTTGTAACATATTTCAGAAAAATCGCCAGAGGTGATAATACCTCTTGAATGCAGTTTAGTTTCACAGCTTATCTTGTAACTTTACAGTTTCCGTTTGTGAAAAATCCGGCGAATATGTTAACACGCCTAATCAACTGATCTATATTTGGTGCGTGTATCTTGTTCCAGTGAGTATAATGATAACCGTTGCCATGACATTAAATTCTATAACAGCATGGAAATTATTTGGTCATCAAATGAAAAACTAACAAATTCAAAATGATAAATATAGTACGGGCGAGGAGATTTCTATCGGCTACTTTAAATTAGTGGAAACACACAAAGCGAAGACACAACTCTTGATCACACAACTGCAGAGGTGAGTAAAAAGTCAGACGTTCATCAGAACATGAAATACCGGAAGACCAAGACGATGATCATGCTTGTACTCACGTCAATATTCGCAGTTACTATGGTGCTGTATGCTCACCGTTTTTGTAGCAAAGTCTGGAGATATTCTGAAATACACGCTTATTCGGAAAAAGCGGTGTTCTTCTTTTTCTGGCGTTTGTACTTTTTAAACTCAGTTGTCAATCCCATCTTGTGTGGATTTATGGATGCCAGACTTCTTTCTTCTGGATTGATGACCTATTTACCAAAAATATAAGAATAAAGATCGTGTCTTGAGTAAAAGTAAAGAAGTTTCATGAAATAATGAATGTATAAACTCACAGAAATTTAAGAGAAAATTGAGACAACCTTTAGTTTCGGCGTCTCAATTATTTTATCATACATATGTAAAATATCAACAGTGCAATGCTAAAAATTATGCCAAATGTACACTGCTGTATAACATTTTAAAATATATCAGGTGTAATATGTACTCTTTTGTCTACTTACAATTCGTCAATAGTGATTTTTCAATCGGATCATCTAATTATCAACCGAATAAACGGACGATGACAATATGTTTGTTTGCAATTATTCAACTAACTATTTGAACTTCATTTGTACTTGTAAAGTGCCCTGTCATCACTGTATATGTGGTGCTATGTATCTTACTAGTGGATATAAGTAAACTAAAAAACAAAACTACAAATATATTGAAGATTTCAATGTATTTTATTGAATGGGAGTAAAGGCCACGGCTCATTTACATCACACACATTGTTAAAAGAAATTGTAAAATACCGAACAAAGATTGCCCTGGGACCAGAGGCGCACTTCGTTCCCTTTGTATTTCAGTTGCGAAAAGGCTGGTGGCGACTACTTAACCGCCAACACTATTATAACTGTCCAATATAACCAGCCGTCATAATAATACACAATGACGTATGTTAAAATTAATCTTGGACTGAATAATGTCAATATGGGAACACGTAAACCTATTTCCAGTTTCTTGTACAACAACCTTGTCTTTGTACGTGTGGCCAATTTTGAAAGCACCAAGTGAGCCGTGACGTGAAATAGAGAAGAAACATTTTCTCTTTCTGAAAAATATTAAAAAGCACAGCATCAAAGAGAAGAATATAACATGATGGTACATTTTAGAAATACTCAAATGCATGGGAGTGGAGTGTGGGCAAACAAAAATTATCCTGCCCACTCCACATTAAAAGATAAATTTCTTGATTATTTCCGAGAACTAATTCAACCTTCAAGCTTGAAGAAATGTCTGGCCGAAAAGGGTTACGCTAAAAACCGGGACTGCCGTCCCGCAAAGCACAGCACTTATTCCCCTTGTAACCCGTTCAAGCTGGAAGGGCTTAAACAATATTACAAGTGGATATAAGTAAACTAAAAAACAAAACTACAAATATATTGAAGATTTCTATGTATTTTATTGAATGGGAGTAAAGGCCACGGCTCATTTACATCACACACATTGTTAAAAGAAATTGTAAAATACCGAACAAAGATTGCCCTGGGACCAGAGGCGCACTTCGTTCCCTTTGTATTTCAGTTGCGAAAAGGCTGGTGGCGACTACTTAACATGACATAATTCTCATAAAAGGGAATGATGTCATATCGCCACCACCACATGAAGCATGTGTGATAAAATGCACATTAGCTGTTCTCGAAGCCGAGCCATGGCCCATACTCGCCTGTAATTGGTGTTACAGTAACATTCTTTAACAAAAAATCCTGGAGAGCTTGCTGCAATCTGTACAAAACAACTCATTCCCCAAAAATGACAAGTGAACCCCATCTTCATTAAACAGACCTGGGGAGGACTCTGAAATTTCTGGGTAACGAATATATGACCCTTCGAGTTCAATAACAAGTTTCTGCGAGCTCTTTCCATTGCCTTGTGATCCTTTTCATTGCGCCAAAGTAATCTTGGTAAAATTAGAGACCAAACAAAAATTGTTTTAGGCATTTCCTGCTTCAATCTTATTAATGTTTGAATAATGGTGTGTCGTAAAAATAAAGAAGAAGATTGTCCAATGTCATTGCCAGAACAGTGTAACACTAAAATGTCGGGATCATTTTCAAACTTTCGCAAGTACTGTACACATCTGTACACTTGATTCCATCTCATACCACCCCTACCTTGCCAAAACAAAGAGATACCATGCCGCTGTAAATCTAGCTGAGTCCAACCAATATGATATTCTCGAGCATGACAAGAAGCCCACTTGATAATGGACGATCCCACAATCCATACATGTTTCACAGGTGCTGCAAATCTTAAAAATCTAGTTAGATTTTTTGCAGCAAGGTAAAAATCAAAATTAATAAAATGAAATATCTATATATACGTGAATTATATATATATGCTAGATATTTGCAACAAGGTAAAGGAATGCGAATTGAATTGTATGTCTGTGCACACTGCAGTAATAACCCCTTAGATTGTATCTAACTTGCGCGCGACCAGCCTGGATACTGGGACCCTGATGTAACTTTTAAAGGCATTTGATTGCCAACGACCTAAGCTTTTAATGTCGTCGTCCTGCTAAGGCTGCTCCAGTGGCTGCGCCTATTCTGAAAGAATGGGAGGTTTTGCTCATATTTATCAGACCCAGTGCTGACAATGCCTTCTTAAGTGCCACATAAAATTGATAGCGCGAAACTGGCCGACAGGAAAAATGACAGAAAAAAGGACCAATACATGATGGGCGAATGGACATAAACTGTTGAACCGCCCTTACTGGACAACATTGACCATCAACGGAAGGAATCTGTACAAACATGCCTTTCCCTAACTGGTAAGTTTTAGAAGATCTAACCATAATATTTAACATTTCTTGATCAATGGTGACATTTTCTACTAATAGTACATGCTCTGTAAGTGCACATTTTGGGGATGTTACTACTAATTCGCTCAACCTAAAAAGGCCAAAATATGCTGTAACGAATAGAGCCTTAAAAAGTAAAGCTTCATATTTGGATATACATATTGCTGAAAGAACTGCTATTATTTGACCCAACAATTCAAAAGTGATAGGAAGTCTATTGTCTTCTGGAGGAACTTCTTTCTAACCCATTTAATAATTTTCTGATTATAAATTTCTGGGGAACATCTTCTACCTGCTTAATTTTACAGTAGAATGCAATGCCGGACATATACTGTTTAACAGTACGCAGTGCACGCTGATTCAATGAAGCGAATGCAACAAATTTAACTAGCTGGTCAAGAACAGGCGGCCAAGTGATAAACATCTTGTTTTCTAATCTGAATGCATCGAAAACCACAAGAGCGTTTGAATACGCTTCGCGAGTACTCGGTGCTAAACTGGTGTCTAGCAGTCTATCTGCCTCAGACCAGAGAGTAGACTCCGGAAACTGTCTGGAACCGGGGTTGCTTCCTGATCGGCGTCTGGTGCCAGACTGTGGAATCTTTCCCACTGCATGCGAGAAAGAGAATCAGCAATGCCATTATTGCAACCCAAAAAATGAACTGCTCTAATCTGAATATTATACAACATCAACTTCACAACAAGCAGGCGCAAAAGATGCATAACATATTTAGACTTCGCTGACTTTTTATTAAGAATTGTGACTAGTGCTTGATTGTCTGTGTTTAAAATTAGCTTTCTAGCTTTGAAATCAGGTACATTGTAACCAGGTGTAAAACGCTAGGATAATTGGAACTAACTCTAAAAACGACAAGTCAGTCATCATTGGAGACTTGTTCCATGACTTTGGCCACCGCTTGAAAACCCACTGATTGCCAAGAAACCGCAGCACAACCCAGATAGATCGAACCTGCACTGTCTGTGTGCAAATGTAACACTGAATCATCAAACCAATCTAACTCTGGGAAACTGCAATACCCATTGAACAAGTCAATAAAGATCAACCACGTCCTTAAGTCCTTTTTGAGAGTTTGCGTAAGTCTTAAATGGTGATTTGGCTTGGTAATGCGGCATGTTGCATCATAAAACCTCCTATTAAAAGCTCTGGAGCATAGTATTGCTCTAGAGCAGAAATTTAATAACCCAATTAGCGACTGAAATTCCTTTAAAGTTGTCTTTTTTCTTCTTCAGCATAATACAAATTAATTCAGAGAGTTTTGCAATTTTTTTCTGGTGGTATTTGAAGTTGCATGGTTAAAGAATTTAACTCAAAACCTAAGAATGTTCAAATCTCAGCTGGCCATACAGTTTTATCTTCAGCCAACGGAACCCCCAACTCACTACATGTATTCTGAAAAGCACACATGAGATCAAAACACTCTGTAGTGTGAGGCTTACCCATAAACATAAAGTCGTCTAAATAATGGTGGAGGATACCAATTGGTGAACTAACCCTTACTAACCATTCTAAAAATGTAGCAAATTTTTCAAATAGAGCACAAGAAAGTGCACAACCCATTGGTAGACTTTTGTCAATAAAATAGAAATCATTAAATTCAAAACCCAAGAGGTTATACTGTAGTCATCAGGATGTACTGGTAAAAGTCTGAATGCATTTTCAATGTCTATTTTACCCAACAACGCGTGAGAACCCTGTGAACTGAGTGAATCAATTTCTTGGTCCAAAGAGGTGTACTGCACCGTGCACAAATCTGGATCTATATAGTCATTTAAACTATTACCTTTAGGGTACGATAAATGGTGAATGAGACGCCACGACCCATTCTTTGGGTACCAGACCAATAGGGGAAATCCTTAAATTTGTTAAAGGTTTCTCTTTAAAAGGCCCTGCTATGCGGCCTGCTTTAATTTCTTTCTGAATTTTATTTGCTGCTTCATTAGGATGGTCTAATACAGATTTGTGCAGGACGAGTCTACTCTTGGGCCTTGATATTGAAGCCTAAAGCCAAACTTAAACCCATTTAATAATTCTTTAGCAACAGTCCTGTCTGGATAATCTGCTAAGAACTTCTGCAAAACAGTAAGATTAATAGGTGAGACCGCCAGGCCTAAAGCCACTTATGTTGGTTGCACTGGCTCGAACTTTTGCATTGTTAATGCTTGACCCGCCGATATACCTGTTATTAGAAACGGTAAGTGTATTATTCAACGCTGCACATGTCTTACTAGGATGTGGCTTGCCACAGCGCAAACACAAGTGGGCGTAAAGGCAACGTACCAGGTGCCTTAAAATTGTGATCATAGCATTTTTTAGGTTGCATTGAGAACCCTTGCGCATATTGCAAGCTACGAGAGTCATTAGTATTGTTACTACTGTAAACATACAATAACCACAACTCTTGGTCAACTTTCCCCCACGGCATCGAGGGATTGCGAGCCTTTTTGTAACGAAATTGCTCATCGTAATGCAACCACACTTGCCACTACTTCTGGTTGCGGCCAATCTAATATTGTACATCAATATTCGAATATTCGGTTTGGCATATTCGAATATATTCGAACATTCGTTTTGTGGTGTCCATGTATATTTTCTTAACACGACGGATACGCCAGTATGAAAGCGTTTACTTTAAAATGGTATATAAAGAAACAAATTATTAATTTTCCACAAGGAGAAGTTTGGCTAACATTTCACGATTTTATCTTTGTATTACGTAAAATATTTGTATGTATAAAGATTTAAAAAAAAAACAAATTTGTATTCTTTCAGAATAGCCGTTAAAATGGAATTAAAGTAAAAGAGATTACCTCCCTTTTCTATAAACTATGAATGTCTAACTGTATATAATTTTATATGGAAAGAAAAATAATTTTCGCAAATAAAAGTTTGGATAATATTTCAACCGGTTTTTATATTTTTCTTGTGTATAATATTAATTTTTTTTTTTCTCGCTGATGGAGGGCTGTGGGTTCGTGGAGTTTGTGGCAGAAAACTACTAAATACGCCTGGCATAACTGACATACTGTTGAAACTGGCGTTTACTTTAACTGGATTAATTTTTCCAGGGAAGATACGGTAAAACAAATAAATAAATAAACATTGATAATTTTTATTTACATGCGTAAAGATCAACATGTACATAGTACATAAAATATAGCACACGTCAATTTATCAAAGCATCAACTCAACAGATCGCGTGAAATAAGTCCAAACACGCGAGGGAGGCATGTTAATTGATAGAGCGTACAGTAAATTAATATCGTTTAGCGAAGATCAAACTTAAAGTAAGGATGTTAAAAATAATTTCAAACATATTTATTAAAGGAAAATAGTTGAGCTATTCTGAATGATTGGACAACGAAAGAGTTATATCAGTATAAGCGTGATTGGTTATTCGTTTCCGTAAACATGACGTTGATCCTGGAACATTGTGAGATAAACAACTTTTAAAATTTGTTACATAAAACAGGCGACAATTAAAATGAACAAAAGATAAAAAGTCACCACAATAACACCTGATGCAAACTGCTAATCCGTAACGATGCCCCCTGTCAATTATGCATTGCAATTTTCGTGTTAATTGGGAAATTTTTGACACGCTCTAAACAAACAATACAGAACAAACGGTTTTATTCGGCATAATTAGCATTCTTTAGATTGCTACCTATTTAAAAAAAAAAAAATTTACGAATATTCGAATTTGATTTTCGCATTCGAATATTCGGCCGATTTTCGAATATTCGAATATTCGAATATTCGTTCCCATCCCTAGTACATATATTTGAAAAGCCCTTGAAATACATCATTATGAACAAAACTGTAAATGGTAGCATAAATGAGAAATGCGTCTGTCCACATATTTATATCTAAAATGGGCTTTCCTTTCTTGCCTTTAACTTCAATTGAACCACCAATTAATACAATTTGTTTTTCGTCATTTTCTTTAAAAGAAGGCAGTAATGTGTTTAATTCAACAAAGTCCCCATTTATAATCTTTGATTTTATAGCATTGTTTAAATGTACCCCAAGATGTTCGTCTAAACTTGGTCGCTCACCTGGTAACCTGTCATCGACATTGTCAGTATGTTAAGCTGGATCTGGTGCACCCCCAAGGTGCTGTGCCACCTTCTCCGCCACTTCTTCCAGCTGCTGACTTGACAAAGATACCAAATTATGGGGATGGTTAGCTGGTGGCCTAATGGAATTGTCTTGGTTTGCTGGGTATTCCTGGTTAGCTGGTGGCACCTGATAAGCTGTTTGAGTCTGACTGTCTTGTGATTTTGATACTCTGGTCAAGGCTTCCTGTACCTCAACTCTCCTCCTTTTGGCCCTTGGCATCTACAACATTATTGTTTCAATGAAAACAATACATGTGACAGTAAAATAGTGTGATGCCCCTATATATGCAAAGTTCGGCCGTGATTTAGATCTAGTACGGACAATAAATTTGACTATTTTGCGCTGATCTAGAGCACAAAGAGAAGAAGCACGTCGTTCAATAGACGCTAAAATACAATGAAATATGTAATAGCTTGTACAAATAAGCCGTTCTTCATCAAGCAAATATGCTGCAAAATAATCTTTCCGAATGCCATACGACATTCAGATAGAAACTTGATTACCAATAGAGGCCAAATAAACCACTGCATAAGGGCAATCAAAATCAAATTGTGCATCTGTTCAAATTGCCTGATTACCAACAGCGACCAACTGAACTGAGCCGCCATCTTTAGGCTATCACAAAGAAGAACCATAACAAACTTGGCATCAAATACAAAACGGTGCCAAATTGTAGCAAAAATTCTCTGAATGACATGGCAGCATGGACCAAATCAGTCAAGTAGTCAGGCAAATATAGCTGCCAATTGCAGCAAAAATTCTCCAAATGACATGGCAGCATGAACCAAATCAGTCAAGTAGTCGGCCAAAGTATAGCTGCCAATTGCAGCAAAAAATCTCTAAATGACATAGCAGCATGGACCATATCAGTCCAGTAGTCGGCCAAATATATGATAAAATAATAAATGAAAAAATTTTGAATTTTGCCTTGATTTATGTAAGTAGATCTACCACCTTTACCGTTCCCAATCCTATAGTTGCACTGGAAGAATCTAATCTGTTAAGTCTTGTACAGCAGTCGTCAATTTTTCTGAAATGCATACATCTATATACTGCACCGCTCTGCCATACAGAGTGACATTTAACAATTTACATTAATACACGATGACAAGAACTGACCCGCTAGCAGTTAGTCACTGGTTCAAATCCTTCATTGTCACTCACTGGCACGGGTTGTTATTTCTATTATTTTATCATTAATAATCTATCTATAACATGACGTCACGCGAATGACGTCACTCGCACATCATGTTAAACAAAATCGATAACAGCAACAAAAAACAATTACCCTATTTTCTGTTTAACCTTTTTGCCTGCACGGTTAATAATGAATTACATAAACAAGAAAAATGATTTTTAAAAAAGAAATCGATATTATAATCTATCTAGGTGAAAAATCTCCTTCGACCTCACCAACGAAGGAGCTAAGAAATAAAACTAAATCTTCTGCAATCGCTGTTAATAAGTGACATCAAACCACTTATTGAATTTCACAATGTCATCAAATATCCCAGAAGCATTTTCAAACAAAAATTATCCTGCCCACTCCACATTAAAAGATAAATTTCTTGATTATTTCCGAGAACTAATTCAACCTCCGAGCTTGAAGAAATGTCTGGCCGAAAAGCACAGCAGCAAAGAGAAGAATATAACATGATGGTACATTTTAGAAATACTCAAATGCATGGGAGTGGAGGGTGGGCAAACAAAAATTATCCTGCCCACTCCACATTAAAATATAAATTTCTTGATTATTTCCGAGAACTAATTCAACCTTCAAGCTTGAAGAAATGTCTGGCCGAAAAGGGTTACGCTAAAAACCGGGACTGCTGTCCCGCAAAGTAAAGCACTTATTCCCCTTGTAATCCGTTCAAGCTGGAAGGGCTTAAACAATATTATGTCTATAAACATGTAGTTAATATTTTCAAGCTGAAGAGTGTACCTTGTCTGCTGCATTACCTTCAGTCTACTGTGTGTGTGTGTGTGTGGCTGTTAGTGAGTACTGTTTTTTTATTATTTAAAGAGGTTGCTTTATTTGATCATTTTGAGTTTCAACACTACTATTTATGCAAAATACGACGGTTTAGGTGGACATGTTTGTCCAAGAAATACGACGCTTTAAGTGGAAATGTTTGTCCGGTTCTAAGGCCCGCTGTGATACTTTTGTATCACAGTTTTCTTATTACTATTCTTTGTTTGCGTCTATATACGAATGACCCAATGTGACACAAGGGACAGAATTGCGATGCGTTATCTTCTACTAAGAAGTCTACTTCTACGTAATGAGCAGTGGTCTCTAGCCGGTCCGTTCAAACGTTCAAAACGTTGTTCATTGCAAAATGAACGACAGCTGATTTCTGATGTCGGCTTTCTCAGACATTATGCTGATTTAGCTGAGAAATAAAAGAAATGTTAAAATAATAACTAAATGTTGACGGCTAACACAACATTTTGAAATCACTTCTCAAAATAATTTGTTATAATGAGTATCTAATTAATGGTACATGGTGTAAGTGGTAGGTTCTGTACATTTACCATTATATAGGGGTGTAGCAGATATAATTTTCTATCCCAATGGTGCCGTTGATACTTGCACTGAATATAGAGTGAAACACAGTGTTAATAGATGAAGTGAAATTCAAATACCTTACCTGTATCCGTAGGGAGATTTTAGGTACATGTAGTTCCAGGTTTTACCATTTTCATCTTGCGGAATCGGTAAGACAGCAGTGGAGGAGTTCACAGTGCGTAGCCCAAGGTCTTCAGCAGCCATGGTGATTTGACACGAACCTCATCAATGCCATCAATGCTATCCCATCTGATCAAATCATGTCTATCAAATCAGATAAAATTCATTGGATTGTTTGGTTACAATTGAGCAGAAGTCTGAAGATCATGTAATTGACAACGAAGAACGATACTTTCCCAAACAAATTGAAATTCTTCACTATTATCATCAAGTAATTGGAACACTTTCTGATTTTAGAACAATACTTTGTATTAATATTCACAGATGAATAATTCTGGTTGTTTTGGCTCTCGCACGCAATGACGGCATAAATAAGCAACCTGGTTTAGTCTTTTTTTACTTCAAAATCATTACACACGTTTGTATCTAAATAACCATCATAATCAAATGTGTATTGGAAACAACCAGGCTCTTTTTGCGTTCTGCAGAATTTAAATACTTTTCAACTGAGCATACTTTCGTTTCTTAAATAGATTTTTGCAAAACCAACACAAACAATGTTATAAGTTCAAGGGAAACAATGTAGATAAATTTAATGTGAGACTTTTGTTATTTGCCTCCCGTTAACGTTATAGGTCATTTCCTTTCCTCTGCCACAACTTTGAAAAGGATGCCGTACCTAACATTCTAAATTCTTTTCCAGAATCCCAATTTGAACTATACTAATCATCAATGAAATGTCTATGGAATGACCTGACTTTCTTATAATGAAGATGGCAATAATATCCTGTTAAGAACTTATGATATTATGTAAAATAGGTAAGTTGTCATGTTGAAACGATACCATATTACTTTGTTACATGGTTATGTCATCTTGCTAAAACAATGTACTATCATGTGAAGCGATGATATAATCTTGTACATTGACTGTGCTGTTCTGTCAAACCTTAAGTTGTTCTGTCAAAGTGATATGATGTCATTTTCAGGGAGTATGTTTTCGGTCAAAATGATATGTTGTCTTGTGCAGAGATGATGTTGTTCTGTCATACCGTTAATAATAAAAATCCTACTAATATAATGATAGCCGTTTTAAGTCTTCTTTCAATTCTCTTACAAGTATGTACAAGACGAAAGAATAATGCAGACATAAAAGACGCCGGCAAAGATGATTCTAATAGCTCTTCGTAAAGAGATTGAATAGTTTTTTCATACACCATTATATACTTGAAATGAGCGAATGTTTTACAATGCCATGAATGCTATCCCATCTGATCAAATCATGTCTATCAAATCAGATAAAATTCATTGGATTGTTTGATTACAATTGAGCAGAAATCTGAAGATCATGTAATTGACAACGAAGAACGATACTTTCCCAAACAAATTGAAATTCTTCACTATTATCATCAAGTAATTGGAACACTTTCTGATTTTAGAACAATACTTTGTATTAATATTCACAGATGAATAATTCTGGTTGTTTTGGCTCTCGAACGTAATGACGGCATAAAAAAGCAACCTGGTTTAGTCTATTTTTACTTCAAAATCATTACACACGTTTGTATCTAAATAACCATCATAATCAAATGTGTATTGGAAACAAACAGGCTCTTTTTGCGTTCTGCAGAATTTAAATACTTTTCAACTGAGCATACTTTCGTTTCTTAAATAGATTTTTACAAAACCAACACAAACAATGTTATAAGTTCAAGGGAAACAATGTAGATAAATTTAATGTGAGACTTTTGTTATTTGCCTCCCGTTAACGTTATAGGTCATTTCCTTTCCTCTGCCACAACTTTGAAAAGGATGCCGTATCTAACATTCTAAATTCTTTTCCAGAACCCCAATTTGAACTATACTTATCATCAATGAAATGTCTATGGAATGACCTGACTTTCTTATAATTTAGATGGCAATAATATCCTGATATTATGTAAAATAGGTAAGTTGCCATGTTGAAACGATATCATATTGCTTTGTTACATGGTTATGTCATCTTGCTAAAACAATGTACTATCATGTGAAGCGATGATATAATCTTGTACATTGACTGTGTTGTTCTGTCAAACCTTAAGTTGTTCTGTCAAAGTGATATGATGTCATTTTCAGGGAGTATGTTTTCGGTCAAAATGATATGTTGTCTTGTTCAGAGATGATGTTATTCTGTCATACCATTAATAATAAAAATCTTACTAACATAATGATAGCCAGTGCTAGTAAGGAAGTTCAATTTGATCTCCGGAAGTGATGATCTGCTTACTTCCTGTGTACATCTTTGGGCATCTTCTAGTAAGATTCAATATAACTAAGATAATAGAAACAAGTAGACAATTGAAATAAGAAAAAAAATTACGACTGGTGTTTTTTCGAATTAAAAGTAGTACTGTTTTATAAAGTTTTATCATGCAATATTTATTATCAGAAAGTGTATCCAGCAATGTCTAACTTGTAAAGTATTCATAAACATGTACGATAAATGCATATTGTTCTCCATTGTCACTTTCATTAAAGTAAAATCAGTCCTTTCCAACATATGTATGCATGGTAAATATAAATGCTACAACTGTAAATATAATAGAAAATACATTAATTGGCAGAATAACCATTAATTTTCAACAGTTACCATTTTGTGAAAAATATAAAAGTTACGAAATATTTCCAGTGGGTTTTCCTTTCAACCTAACAACACGTCCGGCTTATTTAAAAAAAATGTTGATAAGAAGGCCTAATGTAAGATACTCATATTTACTAATAAGACTTTCATTAGGAAAAATATGTTACAAATTTGTTTATATCGCGTGAAAGGACTGTGCCCCGTATAAATAACATAAACTTAACTACATCACTCGGGCATGTAATTTACATTCATGAAACATGATGTGATATTCTTAATATCAGAAGGCCGGAAAACGTGTAAATGTTTAAGTGTTTAAGTGAAATATGTTTATGTTTACTTGGAATGCTCAGCTCAATTACGGTCTTCTATAATAAGTATATGTATTATACAAAATACATTTAAATTTTCATGTCACGTATCCGTAAAATAGCTTGCTGTATGTATCACTAATCATTGAAACGAGCTTTCTGCAGATGACTGTATCATGTGAAAAGTGTAGAATAACAACAGCGGCTATCACGAGTCCGTGTCATTGAAATATACATACAAATAATTTTAAATTCAATCTGTGACCTATGCATTAAATACTCGTAGATCTATAATAGAAAATGAAACGTATATGAAAAACGTCTTGATAAAACCGGGCTAAAGGACATAAATAAAAGTATTCTTATGGCGTCCATGGCGTCATAAATTTTTTCTCTCTATAGGTGACTAACAATGACGATATTTTGCCAGTCCTCGAGATGATGTTCTCAAACTTACAAGAACCATTCAAACGCATACATCGATTGTGATTGATGCCAAAAGTACACATGTGCTTCAAAACAGAAATTCTTATTTCTACTCCAATGCCGCCATTGACCTTATACACTGCCGAAATTGTATCCTGGATTAAAGCTGTCTATGACCATGACCTTGCATCTGCTGACCAAATTACTATTTATCTAAAATAAAACTACTAAAATCTAAGGTAATTGAGCCTAAACAGCATGATTAAGCGGAAATCTGAAAGCACCTTACTTTTTGGTTGAAACAAATCTGGCAAGTCGTAACATTGGAAAAAACTTGTACAAATGATCACTATAATATTACACGTGTGATGACTCCTGGTGAGTTTTTGAGTTTGAAAATAAAACAGCATTTCAGAGATGATTTGAATTGACAAACTTTGACGTTGTGCGTGAACTCATATAACAATCTAACATGTGAACAAAACACACGAAGATGTCGGAAGCTGTCATTGACACAGATTGAACTGTATAGTTGCTTAGAACATCTGTCAGTCTACTGAACGTGACCATTCTAACAGACTTATCACGTAAAACGTGATAATGTAATTACTATTTGCAACTGAAAATACTATATATCTGACCCAATCAAATACAGCGTTCACCACGGACTGTTCCTTGCAATAACTTACACAATGTTAAACGGACCTAGCATCATCATTTCGGTAAGTGTTGTTTTTTCATCATGTTTTAGGATTGTATTATTTTATTTGATGATACGAAACTTCGTTACCATTAGATACAATGTTTTGGGTAAAATGATGTTCAACTTGCTTTGCACTTATTGCAACTATTAATTATGGGATAGGGGATGGGATCAATGTGAAAATGTCCATATATTTGCCCGAAACTTCAGACTGTGCAAAAAAAGGCATAAAAACTTTGAAACGGTATCTACTGGAAAATTAATGCAACGAAAAATAATTATTTAAATTTTAATTCGTGACTGAACAATCAAACAACAAAACGCATGATACTCATTCTCACCTAAGCGCAATATTTGGGCTTTTAATAAAAGTCATTTTTCGACCACGTTTAATTGTATGAATAAAACGATTTTTTGAAGTCACACTGTATTTGAAAACTATTTCCATACAAGTATCCTGGTTTAGAAACTACTTGACAATTTGTGAACATCGATCATTTTTGGGACAATTAGACATTTACAGGACAAATTATGATCCACATTTCCCAATTGTTACCCGCTCTAATATGTCCACAGCCATTGAGTATTGCACATAAATTGATTTTGCTGGCAAGTTATAAGGAAAATACGTATAAAAATTAAATTATACAAATGTTAAGGAAGTAAATGTACAAAATGATTCGTACATGGCGACTCGTAAATGTCGGCAACTCAAACTTGATGAGCTTTGCATGTGTATAATTGTCTGGTGTGTCAAGAAGCTTGCTAGCGTTGTTAGAAAACCAAACTGTATTAATATACCAAACAAATACAGAAGATAACTCAAATAATTGCAGTTTGTGACTCGTAAATGGCTGACTCGTAAATGGTTACAAAATTAAGTCAAAGCACCAAAAGTGATAGGAATATTTGACAAATTGTCAACAATTAAGTTTTTTTAGGAATAACTATCTCAGCTTCGCATAGACATAAAAGACGTCAACATTGACTATAAACAAAGTGTTTTCCTAATGAGATAAATGAATGTCCAGTAAATGTTGTTTTTTTAATTACGCTGCAGTGTTCCAAAAAAAAACGTGTTTATGTTTGTATTACTGTTAGCTCTCAGATCTTTGTTTTAGCAAATATGTCATAGCATTCATTTTTTTTATGTATCAATACCAAAACATGTAATAAATTGAACTGACTGACGGAGCATGGTGACAAAGGACTCGGAAATGGTCAGCAGGTGGAGACACTGACTAATAAACTTATTGTAAATCTTCGAAACTTCTGAGGATAACAAAAATGTTTTGTAACATTAATGTCCCACCCAAACTAAGAAACTATGGTTAGATTCTCCAACAAAAAATTCCTCTCAAAAATTACTCTTGAATAAATTTAACACCGCCTAACTGGAGACACGTTGTTTTGCACAACATGTACTCATAAAACCAGCCGTAATCCAATAATATCTTAAAGATTGCAAAAATTACGGCATATGTCTCTAGATTCGTTGTGCAAAGTCTCGACATATTACTTTATTCAGAGTCATAGAACACTGGAGACGTGTAATGTTACCCTTTTGAGAGAATTAGTGATGAAATACATATTTTCAAAAGATAAGAATTTAATTATTCAACCACGAAAATAAAGGTAGTTCGCCTTAACAATTTATATTTGACTACGGTGTGTGTCGGTTCCTTGAACGTTTGGTACATCGGGTAAATTCGTGTTGTTTTAATGCGAAAATGATCTGTAATGAAACTTTGTAACTGTGACAGCTGAAAGTTTATATTAAATATGTTTATTTCATTATCATATAGCTGTATGTGTATATTTCAATCCAAATAAAGAAGACATGATTGAACATGATGCAAGAATATGAGTGAGTTTTCTGTGTAAAGAATGACCAAACCAAGGATCGAAACTTTTCAGCATTTTTTATGAAAACGTATGCATGAATAGTTTTGTTCAATTTATAAATAAACAAAGGGATTTCTAGTATATTTTTCTTTTCTTTTCAGCTCTTCTTCTGTTTTGTGAGTGGAGCATACGCATGCTGCAAAAGCGGTAAATACACACGCAGCGTTTTATACATGGTTGTGTACCAAAGACTATTTCTCGGCTTTTTCTAGGAGTGTTTTACTTGATTGGATAAAATATTGAGTTTTGAATGTTTCCTGGTTTCAGGATTCGAACGTCGTGTCTCCTTTTCAATTCGTTTAAATATATGTAA
Source organism: Saxidomus purpurata (assembly GCA_022818135.1). Classification (NCBI taxonomy): domain Eukaryota; kingdom Metazoa; phylum Mollusca; class Bivalvia; order Venerida; family Veneridae; genus Saxidomus; species Saxidomus purpurata. Next base: position 3,168,167 of record JAFMSR010000011.1, read on the forward strand.
TTTTCACTCGTTCACATGTTATTACAAATTGTATGTTTTATAATCTGTGTATACAAATAACGGTACTGTACTGTTCAACTTTGAAACTTTCTTACAATTTTCTATGATTTAATTGAAACATTGCATGTAGTACGTTCAGTACGGTCATGTTTGACTTTTCCTTGTTTCTCAAAGAGATTGACAGATTTTAGATTAACATTTTCTCATTTTTCTGCTATTTCAAATGTCAAGACTGTCATTCTTTAGACACTTATTTATTAAAAGGATATTCAGACAAGCTCACGTTTTAAATATAAATGCATGCATGTAAATAAAAGTTTTACCATGTAGTAGGAAGAAATAGCGACAAAAGCAAAGTGATCCTATAAGAGTGATCCTACGAGAGTGAACCTACGAGAGGACCAATTTACTTTTAGAGAGTATTGATGGGCGATAACTCACTTAAGTATCTTACTTCAAAAAGGGCGCCCAATATCATCTGACTAGACCCTGTATGTCGAGAGTTACTTAAAGATTGACCAACAGACGTCACCTAAACTTATAAGTGCGAAACTCTGTCGTCAAGCTAAATAATTGTCACCTTCATGCAAAAAAACAAGAAAAACATTTGTTTAAAAAACTTAGGAGCTAATTATCTGTGTTAAACTTTATTTGTAGATTGTCAATCGGGCTGGGAATGGTTCGGTGGCTCCTGCTACCTATTCGACGAGACAGAAAGAGGATGGGAAGACTCAAAGGTAACGCAACAAGCTGTCAATGACAGTTTCTTTGGTTAGACTTTTTGAATGTACATTACCTTAACAAGTAGCTTTACAATGGCTGAATCGAAGAAAATCGACTAATCGTGTAATGTTTACAACTGATTCTATATCGTACATTTACGAACTTTCTATTAATATTGATCTAATACCAAAGAAAAAAATCTGATAAAACTATTTTGTCTCTTATACAATGTTGCATATATTATATGTTCTTCTAGTATTATATTACTCTCATATTTTAGACATTTTGTGAATCCCAAAATGCAGCCTTGGTGACTGTTGAAAGTTCAGAAGAAGACGACTTCATTAGGGGAGTCATTTCAGGTATTAGATATTACACTGGTGTTCTAAAGCGTTGCTGTACTTGCACGGTTGCTAAACTCGCATTCAGATCGGACATTTTCTCTTACATTTCTGACGTTTTTTCATTTGCTAATCTTACAAAAATTACTCCCTATGCCTTCAAAATTGTACATGATCGACATCTTCAAAACGGATTGGGCTGTAACTAATTAAAACATATTGTTATTATCTAGTCTTTTTGTGAGACTGGCCTAATACATAAACATAGCAATATTCTTATTAGACACTTATATGTGAATAAAGCAGAAAAAGAACTTTGACTGACAGATAGTCGATCTCAGTTCTAGATTAACATCATTGTTCCCATCATTGACGTATAACAGGAATAACCTCTAAAATGTCGCTGCGTTCGTGCATCTAGCCGTCCTGAACCATATCTGAGATATTTGTATGATTTAGATTATATGTATATGTAGAAATGTTAACTAATATCATGATGGAATTCAACCCAGTAAGCTTCAGTCACATTGCTTAATAATACCACAATAACGACCCTGAAACTTTTTTTCTACTCTTTTTAGCAACACCGCAATTCATTTTCTCTAGAATTGTCTGTCAGAATTTAAAATTAATTCGTACCTGGTGACTCTCTAATTGAAAATGATCCAGAAAGATTTAGAGATTCCTTAGCGCTTGGGATGTTTCCTTGTAGAACAGATTAAGTAAATATACGCTGGTATAGCTCGTAATGCAGTACAAATACATTCTCATACGATTTAAAGCTGCAAAATGTCTTGCAGATTTTAAACTACATTTTACTGTATGGAAAGTATAAACTATGTTAAGACATGCAACTCCTAACACAATGTGTTGACACATTTGTTTTATTTTCAGCTCAGAGTGCTTTTCATTACTATTGGATTGGTGGAAGCTGGGATGCAGAACATGGCGAATATCGGTGGATTGATGGGTCCTCTATCTCTTTTAATGGCTGGGGACCCAACAGACCGGATGCTGATGAGGGCTGTATGGATTATCTCAACTATCAAGAAATAGTCTGGCAATGGAATGACCATCAAGACTGTGTGAATACAAAAGGACCAAGCATTTGCGAAACAGATTGTTCTGAATAAGTTGCTTCTTTGCCATGTCAAGAGATAATATTAATAAAGAAAGTGTGAGCTTATGTAAGTTGTGTATTTGTATCTTTTCTTCAGTCCTCGTTTTATACAAAATGCACTTATCTTTTTTTTTTAACGCACGGAGGAGCAAGGCTTTAGACAGCCATTTTTTCGGACGGACGAAAATTGGACGTGTGTGATTGGCACACAGGAGGGAAGTAAGACTCTATTCAGACTCATTCTAGGGACACAGACGAAAATCAAACTGTCCTTGAAATTAGACTGCTTTCCACAGGGATCGAGATTCAGAGAAGGTCGCAGTTGAAATTTGTCTGAACCCCGTAGATCCACTGCCCTGCTCATCCCACACTGTCACTCCCCCGTGTTGAGTGGTAGTTATATTTAATCGATGCATATAAATCATAACCATGTTGACACCATGAGTTTCTGCCCTTGTAACCAACGTAGAGCATGATCAGGGTGTACGTTTATGCAGTATGTTCGTGCTTTGCAATTTTCGCTATTCAGTCAGTAAATGTTCACCAAAAATTTATTTGGGCAATTAATAGTACTGTCCGAATTCAATTTAGAAGTTCAATGGAGTAAGGCTTAACATGTTTAAACTGTAAATTGATGGTAACAATATACAGTCAAAAACAATTCCCATAAATACAGGAGTATTGTATGAAAAGAGAGGATAGAACCCCAGTTACCTGAGACAAATCACTTGCAACTATCTATTGATTCTTTTGATGTTATACAGGATGAATGTTGCGTCAGAGATATTCTATTTTTGTTCATTTTATACCCAGCCTGAACAGGAGATGGAATGTTCATACATCATTTTATCCGCAGTTCACAACTCCTATCTGTATCAGGACCAGCACATTATCTTCAAATTAACCCATATATGTAGGTCATACTTGGCAACCAGTCTATAACCTATAAAGTTTTAGTTTTTATATTAAAACCCAATGAAAAGACCCATGTCCATACCTTGATGTAGTGACTAAAGCCCTTTTCTAAACACTGAAGAACAAACAACAGACAAGCAGTTTGTATGATTTTTAATTTCATTGTTATTTTGCGTAGATTAATACTTTCATATAAAAAGGTAACAACAAAATGAACTGTTCATAAAAGTTCATGTCTAAAAAACTAAACACTAAAACAGGAAGGGAAAAATGACATAAACATTAAATCCAAAGATAGTCATGACTTTTAAAACTAGATTGTGCCCATAGGTCATGGATGCTTGCCCAAGCTTTTAACTTTGTCACAAAACAAGGGCAAATTTCCAAAATTTGCTTTTACTGAGTTACACTTCAGCTTGATTAAATGTACATGTGCCTACTGCAAAATCACCATATGAAACACCTCTTTTTCGATTAATTCATGGGTCATAATTAATATGTTACTGCCCTCGATATAAAATCTAAACATAAAGTGCACAACATTTGTGTAAAGTTTGGTGACTATGTCAATTATTAAAGGAGTATTGCGTGCCACAAACTTACCATACAGAATGCCTTAACTACGACTAAGTCAAGGGCCATGACTCTAATGATACTGGTCCAATATAAAAACTAAAACCCAGGTGCCCAACTTCTCATCCGAATTCACATTTGTTGAAAGTAAGGTGACTCTAGGCTAATTCATAAAGGAGAAGGGCATGCCACAAGATTTCGGGGCGTACATACCGAAATAAAAAACCTTGATCTGTGAAGAATTGCCACTTTCAGGCTATTTGCATTACTATTCAAAATAGGTACTCATTTAGGTCAAATTAACTGTGGGAGTTCAACCAGACAAAACTTTTCTGTAATTTAGTTTGGACAAAAAGGTTCCTTGTTAATGTTATTGGAGATGTATTTGAGAAATAATGACACTTGTTAAAGCAAGGGGCCACCCTTCTTGACTCTCTGGGTGGCAAACAACAACCTTTTCATAACATATCGTCTAAGTAAAAAAGGCCACGATAAAAATCAAGAAATTAATGTCGAAAAGTGCACAATTAATTTTGTGTGTTACACGAAAAGAAAATTACTTTCCGTGTGCAATAAATTGCAACACTTTATATAATGTTACAGAGATAAAGTGAAGAAAATTCTTTGCGAGTGTGTATTTCAACAGTTTAGTGAGAACTTGCCATAAATATAACCTTAAATTCCATATTTTGGTGGGACACTAGCAGTTGCATACACGTGACTTCTGATGAATATGGAGGACATGTATGCATTATCGATTCAGTGATAGTTAACGCCATAGATTAGAAATAGCATTCAGTAAGCTGACCAACGTTGTAAGTCTTCTTTCAATTCTCTTCCAAGTATGTACAAGACGAAACAATAATGCAGACAGAAAAGACGCCGCTAAAGATGTTTTAATAGTTCTCCGTAAAGTGATTGAATAGTTTTTTCATACGCCATTATATACTTGAAATGAGCGAATGTTTTACAGGAGTTGCATAGACGGATTCGTTCATGATCATTTGAAATATAAGACAAACAGCATATTAACTATTAACCCTTTGTATCGCACAGAAGCAGTTTTAACTACATTTATTCATAAAATCTAACTTTACATCACAATAACATACATTACTTTAGAAGTTATTTCAAGTTATATAAACAATCTATTAACAGAAATCAAAACATTTCCGCTGGGCTGCACTTTCCTTTATAGGACCGCAATAAGACCGTAATGCGAGTCGCATTTTGAACATGTCCGACACTAGAATGCGTAATCAGGGGGGTGAACGTAGCCCCGTGTTTTCAGAGGGTTAAGCGACGAACCGGTATCTGCGGAGGAAAAATGGCGGATTGTGTTGTTTGAAAATGAAGTAGGGCCAATTTTTGACTATTTACTCATAATGGCCATCATACTCACGCGTTTGCAAGAACACGGCTATAAGCAGATTATAAGAACATTTTGAACTGAACATACGTCCGTTTTCTCATGTACAATGTCAACAATAAAATGTTTTCAACCACTTCATAAAAAGACGATCGTTTTGCATTTCTAAACATCGATCGTTGCAGACAATGTTCAAGTAAACAGGCTAAGTATGTCACTTCCTAGGTAATAATATCTCAGTGACCATGGTTATTAAATGTCAACAAGAATTGAGAAAAGCCCCTTCGTCAATAAAAATTAACATACAGTAAAACTTCATTAACTCGAGCATCGATAACTCGAGAACCCCGGATAACTCGAGGACTCCTGTCGGTCCCAGCAATATTACCTCTATGTTTAACCAGAAAATACTATGGATAACTCGAGCATCGATAACTCGAGAACCCCGGATAACTCGAGGAACACCTGTGGTCCCGCCAGTTAGATTTGTTACTAAATTACCTGCGGCAACTCGAGGTCACTGATTTTATTTCTCACCTCCGATGGCGCATCATTATTTTGACACGTCATGTGAAAAACTTCTATTGTTAATTGATTGTTCTCGTTAATTATAGATTAATCGGCCGTCCAGTGGCCAAATTGTATAAAATGTAATTCGCACATTTAAATCGTCTTAAATCATGTGTAATTACACCCACTTGTTACTTTTATTGAATAAGAAGAAAATAAAGAAAATTATGTTTGCGAGTTTATATTGCGAGAACTTAATGATGAGATGAAAATTTTGAGTCTGAGTAGACTTTTGATAATAAAGCTTGAGAGAAAATCCCAAACTGCATATGCTTTCGTGTGTTTGTTATAACCTCTACGCTTACTGAAAGAAATGTGCTTTTTCTTTGTTTCAAAGCTGTTTCATAGCTATCATTTGCTTATGCATATAACGATCTTTATTTATATTTTGATACATTTGTTGAGCGATTAAAATGATATTAACTGTCATGTGCTTCTTTATTTAACTCTATCTCAGATGACATTTACAAAAAAACGTATCGAAACGTGTTTGTAATGCGTTTCTTGAAAATGTCACGAGTGATGTGTTATACCGATTCACCGGTGCTGTGCTTATACGAAAACTGGTGTGAGTTAATAATTTCTATTCGCTATTGAGTTATTTGCAAACAAATTAAACTTAGAGTAAGAGTGAGGTTGGGTGCGCACCATAAACCGGTTTAAGCTCCCCAGTGGTGTTTTTGCCACTGACCGTTCCAAGGCGGTGCCCCACTGTGTTCCGTTAATTGTTCGTTTTGTCCTCGTGTGTTTGCTTTGTATGCTTGTGTGTGTTGGTAGTGTATGTTTGTGTGTGTACATGATTGTGTGTGTGTGTGTGTGTTGTGTGTGTGTGTGTGTGTGCGTGTGTGTGTGTGTGTTGGTGGTGTGCACTTCTGGGTGCTGTGGGGCTCGTTTTGGGAGTGCTGAATCTGAAAGGGAGTTTCCATGCTGAAACTTGTAAAAACCAAAATCAGAACTAATTTAAGCCAGGGTAGTTTGAAAGACCTCTTAATTACAAAGTTACATGCCTCAAATGTTGAGAACTTTTGACCCCAGTGATTCTATTTATTTTTGACACAGTGATCGAAATACAACAAGAAGAATGAACTTCAAGGACAAGTCAGTGAGAAACCCAGCTGAGTTCTTGGTAGTACAACAAGAGGCTGAGCCAGTACAGATAGGTCCGACAGTTGAGCTCACAGTCAATCAACTAGAAAGCTTCCTGTCTCAACTCAGCTCTCTTATGGATGTAAATGTTGCTGAACCAGACAGAAATGGTATATCTCAGCCTTGTAAAACTGTTGAAGTAGAATGTCAAACTGACCATATCAACTCTCAAGAAGCAGGCACACAAACATTTGCAAATGTTTACTACTCTTACTCAACAAGATCAATGTCATCTGAAGGATGCCATGAGAAATACTATTCATCTGATGATGAAACTGACAGTTCTGAGTCTGACCTTGATTCTAATTTAGAAGAGGGTGTAGTATTTTCCAAGTTAATGGATCATTGGACTGTAACAGAGACTGTTGAAATTGTTCAAAGTCCTTGTAGTGTGACAGTATCCGTGTACTTTGCACTTAAATGAGAAAACAAATGTTAATTAATTAAGTACATGTATGCTTGTTGTATAACATAATAAACATTTTCCAATATGAATTTGCGTAATTGTATTAAAGAAATAGTTGGACCAACACTTTTTTCTCCGGGCCACCGTGATTCAATAGTTAATGGTGCAGTTGGCCACCAGGCCGAAATGTTAGTCTTTATCCCTGTTTCGACAATCAATCAACGCTATTATACACCTCAAAAGAGATACATATCAAAGTCTAATAGCCTGCCGATCGCCAAGTCACAATACCAGTATCTAGCGAAGGCATTTTTAAGCCAAATACAACATCACAATTTTGCATTGTAGCGCAACAACAAGTGTTTGGAGTAACTAGGTGTCCAAAAAGCATGTAAATGACTTGGTGGGTGAGGTAAACATTTATGAATTTTCAATGTCAGATGTTTATTGGAACAAGTAAAGATATACAGGATAATTGTTGGTTTCGGTGTAATATCAAGTTATGATTAACATCGATACCGACACTTTTTCCGTTTAACTATATCTTTAAGAATACTTTTGTTAACGAAGGCAGATACCAAAACTTGCGTAGTACTCTCTGCAGAGACAAAAAAGTGCATACTACTAACTTTTTCGGCCATATAGTCCATGTAGTCACTATCACCGGCACAACAATTTACAGTGGGTATAGCTGCAATGCTAACTTGTAAAACAAAGTACAGAGCCCATGTTTTTGCCTTGGAAATGACGTAAGAATATCGGGAGTCGATCGTTTTGCATTTGTAAACATCGATCGTTGCAGGCAATGTTCAAGCAAACAGACTAAGTATGGCACCTACGAAGCTAAAACGAAAAGCCGATTGAAGATTATATATTTATTCATCTGATGAAAGTACTCAAAGATTTCAAAGTATGCTAAAAGTATACTTACATGTCAAAATATGGCCGTACTTTCATTTTCAAACAACACAATCCGCCATTTTTCCTCCGCAGATACCGGTTCGTCGCTTAACCCTCTGAAGAAACGGGGCTACATTCACCCCCCGTGTAATAGAATGCAATATTCTAATAACAGTTAGTTTATTTTCCGACAGAATGGATTTCTGTTAACGAAATTTATTTTTCTCTTTATTTATAAGAGTAGTAAAAGATAATCCTAACCAATATTACTTATATGAATTAAATAGATTTTACAAGATATAACACCTGGAGTTATTTTTTATTGAATTTATACAGTTGTAAGCATTAATTTACATTTCGACTCTTTGAAAAATCTATTCAGTGTGATTTTCATCTTGTCATTTTATTTTTCTTATTTTATTGTATGTATTAAGGAGTTTAGTTTGCGGACATGATTTTGATTTACGTATCTTTTCTTGAAGTTTGTGTACAAATCAAAGTTCATGCCCCGGAGGCCTCGAATGTAGAAAAATAACGTGTTTAATTTTAATTTTTTACGAAGCTATTCATAGACTCGCGTCCATGGATCAAATTTATTTTGCATTCCAAATACACCGCCACCGCCTCCTGGCGGCGTCGAATAAGCACGTCAAGACTAATGTCAACATTGTATATCGCTGTTGCACTCAGAAACCTGTTTAAATATAACTTTGAAACTGATAAAAAGAAGCCACACTTTTCGACAAATTAAACAAAGCACAAGATAATTAGTGAATTATGCGGAAGTAGATTTCGCGTTCACTTTCTTACATGTGATCGTGATTGCATGAAATCAGCGTAATGAAATAGGGTTATTAGTATAGTTACGTGATCCAGCATGCCGGATTTGCTCGAGTCGTGCGTCGGATCATACGAGTGCGTAGGCTGAGTATAATCCGACCCCGACGAGAGCCAATCAGGCTTATGGATCACATTGCTACACTAATAACCCTTTTATTATATACCTTCTGAAGCTTGTCTGCGATAATAAACAAAATTGAAATTACATTTTAAGCATAAATTATTGAAAAACTCTTTTTAGCGCGAAATATACGTTGTGTGCGACGTCATTTTATTGAATAAAGGTTTTAGTCTTACGCTCGGTAATATAGCAATAGTCAAGTACAGCGGGTAAACAACCCCAATCAGTCAGAGTTATCACGGTCTTTGACTTTGATCACACTGTCACTCCAGTCACGGCAACGAAAACCGCCTTCCTTTGTGTTTTTTCTCAACGTATGGCTTTTAGTTTTCCAACCTGACGTGTAAACCTGAAGTGTATACATTGTACATGAACTTGACATTGAAAACACTTACTGAACTGGCTCAATTTATCAAAATCTTTCCATAAGAAGACATTTCCAAGTGATGTAAAACCCGTTATAAACATACATGTAATACAGGTCTTTCTAATATTATAGGTAACCAAGAAACACTTACAAATTGCATGAAACACTGAAATGCAAATAAAATTAGTGTTGATTTTATTGATAGCATTAGCATGTTTGTCTGTCTGTCTGCCTGTCTTTTGTTTTACAACGTATAAGTAACATTCAATTAATATATGTAAAATTGTTGTTGTACAATTAATGGGTGGATAGCAGAATGTCTCTATGTTGTGTATTTATGCTGAAGTGAGGCACGATACACATTGTATCTTGCTATTTAGAATTGTATTTATTTATCAGTTTACGTTCATTATTTATTTTTGGAGAATATAAGCATGCAGATGTGTGCAGTATCTTCTTAGAACACGACCTTACTAAATATGATTTATCCTGTGTACAATATTATATATTTGATTAACAGTTTTGTTATAAACTGTCTATATTGACTCTCGTATCAATTGTATTGAAATAATTAGTTTATGCTACTGATCACTTTTGTTGTCCGGTCAACACAATAGATCGGAAATAGTATATTAATACTAAAGTGTCAGGAAATTGAGATTTCGTATAGATGATATGAGTTGCAATTAAGTTGCAATGTACATTGTAAGGCCGATAAAAATAATTTAAAAAAAAATACACTCAAGAGATTTCAAAACACCTGGAAAGTGTTGCTTAGTATATGATTTGTGGTAATTGAACTTCTTGTTAAAATAGAACTAGTTTCTATGCAACTAAAGATTGATAACGAATTTTTTCACCAAATGAAAATACAATCTTTTAAGTCCTTATCAAACAGAGTGTGTTATAAATTGCCATCATCAAGGCAGTGACTTGCTGTAAATTAGACAAATTGTACAACCAAATATAATCAACCAAATATTTAAATACATAAGCACTTGTTAACTTCCTTTGGCCTGGGATGTTTCAATATTCATAGGATATATATCATAGTGTATTCGATATCAGTAATGAAAACACAGTATTAGTTTGATAAAAGGTTAAGTTGGAAACGTATTTCCTGGAAACATGTCAAATCATTCTAGACGTAATGAGAAATCTATCTTACTGTCAGACCAGGAAAACGACTCCATATTTAACGTGCTTGGAAGAGGCTGTCTCGTAAGTAACTAAATTATTCTTTTATCAGATATCTTTAATTCTAACACGATCCGCAACTTTTCGTATATAGATATACTGTAGAGGAAAAGAAGCTTGACATTATTTTACGATAAAATACATCCCGTTTTCCACGGAAAACACGTGCGCACCTTATCTTATTCCGTGCTTGTAGGTAACAATGGAATGTTGCTACGCGTTAAACAGAGTTCGAGGTAGTTTTCGAAGTCAATTTCGTGTTAAAATCGAAATAATAAATGCATCCCTGTATTTTATCGTAGAATAAAATACAGATAGTCGTTAGGATGCGAAATATCAAATCACTCGTGCTACGCACTCGTGATTTAATTACTACACATCCGAATTCTTGACTGTATTTTATTAAACGATAAAATACAGGGACACATTTATTACACATCTGTTATTTTTCTTAGAAGATTGAAGATTTTTATAAAATTTAGTGAAATTTGTTTGTATTGGTCCTTCACGTTTTTAGAGGGCAAAAAACGTTGTGTATGAGTTTTACGCTCGTTTCAAATTTTTTCGGTAATTTGAACAGGCGGACTGTTTACCTAACCATTGATCCTGGAAAAACCCCGACTAGATCCCTACATGTATCCATTTTCCGTAAGAAACTGCCAACTTCTCACATTAAGAAATATGGTCAGTAAGAGAGCTCAAACCCATGACTCTCGATATATGAGAGTTTCAGTAACGCTAATCACTCTACAACGAAGAGGGACCTTTTAGAAAATGTTTATAGTTAACAATTATTGTCACATTTTGTTCTTAAAATTTTAGACATTGTCAACTGCAGTGGTTCAACTTTTTTTGTCCGATAGTGTAAACAAGCAAACATGGAACAAGAAGTGTTGCGGTGTTGTTTGTTTCGAAAAGGACAATCCAAAAAGATCGTATTTCATCCGTCTTTATGATCCAATAGTAAGTATTGCTTGTCGGAAACATAAAACTGTTTTACATGTTCATTCTCATTACATATCGCTGAAAAATTAAGTATTTCATTTTAAAACATATAGCAGCAAATCTTAAGCTACATTGAGAGCATTATTTGAAGCATTTTAAGACTGATACAAATAAATCAGTTATCAAAGCCTTGTTTAAGTTTCAATCTTAAAACACCTTATAATACGTAGTCAGTCACTAACGAGAGAAAAGAGAAAACAATTCACCTTTAAAAGGGTTGCTCGAAATCGATCAGATGTGAGCACATTTTTTAATTTTTGCAGAATCAGCAGAAGACGTGGGAACAGGAGCTGTATATACACTTCAAGTATAAAACACCTAGAGAATTTTTCCATACGTTCGAAGCACATGTATGTATAATTTAGATATAAAGGTTTATTCTCACCTTCTATATTGTTTGTAATAATGTGAGACGAGAGGGCCATGATGGTCCTATATCGCTTACCTTGGTATTATTGGCTGTTATACAAGATCAACAGTATACTGTAGCTCTGAAAACTAAAATGAAGGTCAAAAGAGTGGGGCCAGTCTTGACCCTAGGGACACATTTAGAACAGTTTAGGGTGAGGACTACTCACAAGACAAAGCTACACACCAACTATCTAAGTTCTAGACCTTGCAATTATGGAGAAGATCTTCTAAAATAAAAATGATAAGTTGCAAAAATTAGAATTGTGATTCGCAACAAACAAATGAAAAGTTAAAGCATATGTACAAAGACGCAGAGAAAGTATCATTTGCTCAGAAGAAGTTGCATTAGTTATAACTTAGCTAAAGTCACGTGTATTTTATATTTCAATGTTCAGGATTGCCAGGCTGGATTAAACTTTGCCAGTGAAGAGGAAGCTAACATATTTAAACAAGTTGTACTTGGGAAACTGTCGGATAGACAGAAGAAAAGACAGGGTAAGAATGACAGACTGGCGCCGGAAGGTCGACCTTAATATTGCAACTTTGATATATAAAGTAAATTTGCAATGATATATACGAGATTTCCTCCGAGAAATTAGTATCCTTCCCATCAACATTTTGTGTCGTATATAAAAAGTCTTTACAGCGCGAAATGCTTTATTCTGCCGGATATACACCAAACAATGAGTGCTTGCTTTTGTCTGACGTAACCTCTAAATAAATGAGTGAGGAAGAACGTTACTGAGACAAAGAAAAAGCTGCTTCATAGTTCATCTATTACTATTACATGTATATAAAGTGATTAGTGCGGCAAATCTTCCTTTATATTTTTAGAAAAAAGGAAGCAGCAAGATGGATGTGCCCGCATGCCACCACGTTCTACAGGTGAAAAGAGGACTGTAAATTGTAAGTGCTATTGATAGACAAATACATTTCACTGGGTACATTTGAGAATTTCCTTGAATTAAGAGTATGCGGGATAAATGGCTGAAATCATAACCTGAAATGTTCGAGAATGAAATGTAATAACTTAACAGAGTCGAGATATCTATACAAGTTGCATATATTTAAGTGTTTGTCCCTGAATAAAATGTTCTTAGGAAGTTATAACTTTAAGGAGAATTTGAAATACTGAATTAAGACTTTCCTAAAGTGACAAAAGCTATATTGTTAGGACATTTATAAAACATTTTATGCCCAGTGTCGTCCGTGTCTGCTGGGGACACAACGCCCAACAAGCCAGTTGTAAACACCGTAAAAGAAAAGTCTAAATCAAAGGACAAAGGGAAGGGAGGAGGAAAGAAAAAGATAACGAAGACAGACATCAGTACACCGACGCAGTTCAGACATGTCGGCCACGTTGGCTGGGATCCTGAAAGTGGTCTCCAGGTAAGCAGATAGCGGGCTTCTGGCCTTTCAAGCCAGCCAGGTTTATTAGCTTACTGACTGCAGTTATACTAGAAACTATACAAAAACGAGTTTAGAATGTAATTGTACCTATATTTCTTGATAAAGTACAAATTTGAGAAGATTTTATCTCTATAATAGTAAGGAATATTCAACGTAAAACCCAGTGTGGGGTAAGGCAGCAAGTTTGTGGAGGTTGTTATCAAAAATAGTAATGTTGTTTTGTTAATGTAAAGACAGAAAAGCTTGATCCTGAGCTGGGGGCCTTATTCGAGGAGATTGGAATAAATACACAAATGGACGATGATACCATGGACTTCATCTACGACTTTGTCGACAAGCACGGCGGTCTTGATGCTGTGAGAGAAGATCTTGCCAGGAGAAAACCACCGGCAGTAACTCCCCCGACAACAGGTCAGTCATTCACCGACAACAGGTCAGTCATTCACAGACACACGAATTATTTTTGTTTCATGTGTAATCATGTGTTTTGCAACGCTGAAGAAAAGGTAATAATGGTAATTCTGTCAAAATAACGTCAATCTTATAGTTTTCACGTAGGCCTGAAATAAAAGCGAATAAAAATTAGCTATAAGAAATGTTTTGGAATCGAGAGTAACTAAAGTAGTATAAATTAAAGGTCCTATACTAAGGAAAGCGAAAATTCAAATATACTTTGAAAAGCACTATTTTTCTATGCATTATGAAGAAAGTTAAAAAGACCTGGGTAGTCATTTTGTCGATTCACTGAGATTTTACTTTTCTTCGTGTTCCAAACACTTTCTGTAAATTTTAACCTGCCAATCTTCATTATTTAGTGTCTTGCATAAGGTAATGTACTTGCCATTGAAATAACTGTCACTTAATTTTCGCTTAGTAGTGGACCTTTAATATTTTAAATGTGTGCGAGTTTCGTTTTAAAACACCGGTATATCATTTGAGTAGAATACCTTACATGAGCATTTTCAAAGGAAAATAACAAACAACCTACAGTTTGCTGCAAAGACAGAGAAGTCTTTGGTATTCACTGTCGATATTTCTTTTCATAAAGTACGAAACATTAGTTAACTGTGAAAAGCCCTCTACGACGATAATCGTTTAGCTGGGTATTTTAGGTATTTTATTAATATTTCATTTTTATACTTTAAGAATGATGTAAGTTTACTGAAGTAACTGTACCATTAGTGTATAACACTAAACATGCAATAATTTTAGAGAGAGAGATCTAGTTAACTGTACTTTGAAATTGATATGAACAACAGTTTACCAGTATGATTTCAGGTCAAGACAAACCATCTCACCTACCAGCTAGACCTGCATTTGCTGCCCCTGACCCTCCAGGCAGAGGGCAAGCCCCACCTCCACCGAGTAGACCGTCCAGGCCTTCTGCGGCCCCACCACCAACTCCGAGTCGTCAAGTGCAACAACACAGTGGCGGAACTGGAAGAAATGTTCCGCCACCTCCTCCGCTTAATATCCCAGCTGCTCCGCCTCCACCGCCACCATCATCTGCCGCACCGCCACCGACTTCTGCCGCACAACCGCCGCCTCCATTTAAGAAGAGTACTGAAACTAGTACACCACCTCAAAGCTCCGGAAGAACGGGACTTCTCGATGCCATCGTAAACTTCAAAAGTGCATCATTATCACATGTGAAGGCTGATGAAAACGTAAGTCAATCGTGTATTTCATTACTGTTTCTGTCTATCTTAAACTAGAGAAAGCCTATATCTATATGACAACAGGAATTTACAAGTACGTTTTAAAGGTGACTTTATCACTCGCCAAGCCGGGGTCAAGCACAACTTGCATTTTTTTTTCATGCATGAGACGGACCTCTATATAAATTGTTTCAAATTTAAGTCACGGTAGAAAAGGTGTTACTCAATTCTTGAGTTTGATTTACCACTATACTCCATATATATTCAAATTGTTTCACTCTTTGAAACTACAAAATGCTATTAACAAAATAAAAGCGTCTTAATTGTGTCTTATATCTTGTAAAGGTCGGAAAGTCTGTGTCATCATCAGTCGAAGCCCCTGGTGGTATCGCAGCTGCGCTTATGGATGCACTAAACAAGAGGAAACCTGCTATGCAGTTCTCCGGTAAAGTTAGAAACCATTTTGACTTAATTTTACACAAATACTGTAATTTTGTGCATTAGTTGTACACTTCTGTTTGTACATACATTTCTAAGTGTAAGTAGATAGGTACTTCTTGAAAGCGGTTTGATTAAGTAGAAATTGTTAAGAACCCTGCTGAGTGTCTAAGGTCTTTTAACCTAAAAATAGTCTGTGAAACTCCGTTCGTGCCCAGACGGACAGTGTCTGCGGGCCCAGGCAGACAGTGTGTGCGGGCTCAGGCAGACAGTGTGTGCGGGCCTAGGCAGACAGTGTGTGCGGGCCCAGGCTGACAGTGTGTGCGGGCCCTGGCTGAAGTCACTCAGTCTCTACCTGCTCTCTTTGAATTAACATATTCTTAAGTTATTAATCTCGACTGATAATACAATTCAAATCTAACAGTACTGACCTGGCGTGATGCCATCAATAAAATTAGAAATCAATTAGATGGATAAAACGTTTATAGATGTTGACCGTTATAAGTGAGAGATTGATTCGCACGTGTTCTTTTTTAGATGATGATGATGATAGAAGCAGTGATGAAATGGATGATGACGATGATGATGAGTGGGATGATTAAATCATTAAACATAACATGATAGTGTTACATGTATTTACTAATGTTCAAGCTAAATAGAGATTTCTGTTGATATGTTCACACTGAATGCTGAATCTGTTGGGGTTTTTTTTCAGTTTTGTACTTCTTGACACTTACAACTACTCACGTGTACTGTAATATGAAACTTTTTTAATATACATGTATAATGATAATCTGTAATTCACCTGTATGACAATATAATTATTATTCTCTCCTTTCCTGTTTTTCGAAAAATGTTTACTGTTAATAATATTTTGTGATTATTTAATAGAAAATGCAAGTGTGTATGTCATCTAAGTAACGTGGTGTAATAATTTAAATTTTACTTCTTATATAACACCCTTATATTGAGTAACAGTGCGATCACAAACATGTATGCAGGCTGACATCTTAGAATGCACACATATGTACAATATTTAGACTTTGGTAATGCATTGACCCTGAAAAAGAAGTTATACAATGGGAAGGAATTCTTCCTTCGTTGTTATGTCCGGGACGATGTAGACCGTGAACCCGGAAAGGGACAAGAGACTTTTTTCGAAAGACAAATGATTTAAATTATGTCAGTTGTTTCTAAAATTGCTCTTTTCTCTTACTTTTAGCTCTGTGCAGCAATATAACAAATATATAAACTCTTGTAGCTACTAGCTGATAAGATTGCACCGAAGGCTTATAGCTACCATCAGCGTTCATAGAATTTCTAGACATTAGCAAAAAAGCTACAAAACCTAATTGTGCATATCTATGTAATTTCAACACGCTGTATGCTGGTGTAGTATTTCTGGTCCTGTATAAATACTTATCCGAGTGACCTGACATCGCTATCTTTACAAAGCTGTCAATCTTATTTTCTTGGAGGTTGCCATAAAACAGATGGGATATTATTTGAATGTATTGTCGTTGCTGTTGTTGTAGGTGTTTAACGCCCGTTTGAACCGTATTTTGGACATTTTAACAGGCAGTCAGTTTACGTAACTATACGGTTCCAGGGAAGAACCAGTACTAGACTTCTGTCCGCCGTAAAAAACAACCAACTTTCTCACAGAAAGATTTTTCGTCAGTAGCAGGACTCGAATCCATGACCCTAGATCTGTGACAGGTAACAGCGATGTTAAGCCAGCGACTGTAACCACACGGCCACCTGTCGTCTTGTTCGAATAGTTACGACCCTGAAAAATTGTAAATGAAATATCTAAGTAGACATTCAGTTGAACTTTGCTGAATGGGTTATTGACTCGAATGCGACTTTGCAATACCCCGGGTATTCGACTACGTAGAACGCAGATAGGTACTACTGACGACAAATGTATATACATGAACGCCATGGCAGGTACGCTGGAAAATACCTAATATCTTCGGGGTCTTTTATCCATTCCACAAGAAGCAAACAACAATTTATCCCTCACTCTACATGTGTTCGTAGACGCAAGTCAGTCCTCAGCATACGTCTGCAAGAGAAAGCAATCATCACTCACTATGGCGAAGAATCGTGTAGCACCACTTAAGAAACTTACGTTACCACAACTAGAACTAATGGCAGCTACAGTTGGTGCTCGATTAGCGAACCACCTACAAAGACACTGAAGCACACAGATGTTTACTTCTGGTCAGATAGCCAACACGTTCTACACTGGTTGGAGACAGCTAAACCCTTACCATGATTTGTATAAAACAGACTTAATGAAGTGAAAGAACTTACAAAGAACCGCAAATGGAAATATTGACCCAACCACTCAAACCCAGCAGATCTACTTACCCGAGGAATTACAGCTAAGCAATATGAAGAAAACAAAAGTTGGATGAATGGTCCACCATGGATCAACGACCCATCAAGTTTGCCTACATGGAGTACACATGACACTTCGGTACTTACAACTTTAGACGACACTTCCGGCTAATCCCACGACTATACCTACGGAATCGGCGTTAACCCAAGGTATTCATCAAGTTATTGATATCAACAGATTCAGCACATACCAGAAGCTACTACGTGTTACAGCATTCGTAATTAAATGTATACATAACTGAAGACATTCTAGCAGACTACTCGAACCCCTGTCCTCTAGTGAACATTGCACACGTCGAGAAAATATGGCTGATACACTGTCAAACCACTAATTACCAGGAAGAAACCCTCAATATGAGATCCGGTAAATCACGCTCACAACTTGTCAAGCAACTAAGATTATTCAATCGACACCGATGGTGGAGTTCGTTGTGGAGGTAGAATTCACAATGCGCCGCTGGCCGAGAGGTCGAGATTTCCTTACCTATTACCATCAAAGCATCCGTTGACCCGTTTGATTGCTCTTGATTGCCACCAGGGATTGCTATATGCGGTAGTTGATTCTATTATCACTTATATTCGCCAGAAGTTCTGGATCCCAGCAATTCGTCAATGTGTATTGAGACAATCATTCGCAAATGTGTCACGTGTAAAAAGGTAGCTGGGAAACCATATGCATCCCCTGATCCACCTCCCTTTCCCAGGTATAGAGTACATGATACAGTACCGTTCACAGTAACAGGTGTCGACGTAACAGACGCACTGTACGTCAGAAGTAAGAATAAAGCTGAAGAGAAGGAATACATCTGCTTATTTACATGTGCATCCACACGAGCGGTTTACTTAGAAGTCGTCCGAGATTTATCCGAAGAATCGTTTCTTTAAGTTTTCAGAAGATTCAGCAGCCGGAAATCATTACCACATGTCATGGTCTCCGACAACGCTTTAACGTTCATGACTGCTTCTAACCATATAAGACGTTTGTTCGAGTCACGGAAAGTACAGGACGACCTTGCCAGTCAAGGAACCACGTGGAAGTTCATACCCAAACGAACTCCATGGAGGGAGGGTGGGGGAGACTAATCGGGCTCACCAAGACAGCACTAAAGAAGACTCTTGGTCGGTCTTACGTGAACTTCGACATGCTACAAACAGTGGTTACCGAGATAGAAGCCGTTATGAATGACCGGCCACTAACGTACGTCTCTTCCGGAATGAATCCAGAACCACTCACACCAGCGCATCTTCTATACGGCAGACGAATTACAACATTACCGTATAACGACCCTAAAGAAGAAACAGACCAAAGTTCAATCCTTAGTGCACACTGTGATATTGATAAACACGCCAATATCCAGATAAAGCTGATAAACGACTTCCGGAAACGATGGAGACACGAATATCTTACTGCTATCCGAGAACAGCATCGTACATCAGGGCGAAACAAACAGTCCATAGCGGTAGGTGACGTTATATAAGTCCACGATGAAGTTCCACGTGCAGAATGGAAGTTAGCGGTCATAGAAGAACTCGTTCTCGGGAGAGATGGACTGGTTCGGTCGGCAAAAATAAGAACAGACAATGGCACTACTAATATACCAATAGTGAAACTCTTCCCTTTGGAAGTTACAGAACTATAGATATGATGTACATAACTCGTGAAAAATGACACTGATACCGGAGACTTTACATTTCGTCGCCTTACATTGTATTTCCACAACCCCGTAAGTCGGTTTTTTGAGGTTTTGACATTTTGGTACCGTTGTACTCGTTTCATCAAGCTCTTTATGATGACGTACTCTGTTTTCTTATGGAAATAATATAACTCGGTTAAAAGCTAATTCCATAAACCTGTAAGTCACTGTTCTTCATTGGAATTTCAAACTTCAAAATCGATTTTCTCAAAACTTAAGAAATTGACTTACGGGTTTCTGGAAATGAGGCGACGATTTGTTAATTTGAGCATTATCTAACATTTCGCCCCTCCCCAGTATGTCCGCGAGTTAGATACGTCTTAAAGTATTACTGTTAATTACGTTAGTATGCACGTTACGTCTTACCGTGTTAATGACATCTACATCACTTCCGACCTTATGTTATGTTGTCATTGTTATGTATGTTATCGAGATAGTCACAATACAGATACGAACTTACACAACGCATTTTGTTATTCCTGACCTGGATCTAACTAACAGGTATCGACGGGCATCGATATTTTAAAGACTTCGTCGCAGAAAACTTAGAGACCTCATTATCAATTCATTCTCCAAACTAGAGATTATCTGTCACACAAAAAAACACATGTCTCCTATTATTCAGCATTATTCAGTAAAATTGAAAATGCATACCACTAAACAGTAACAATCCGATGATAAACACAAGTTCAGGTTTCGCAGCAATCACTTCTGTGTAGTTTTGTAGATTTTCTGATCAGTGATATAGGATTAATAACACAAGCATATTAGAATACGAGACATCAAGGGGCATAACTCCGTTAAAATCATTGAACCGTAACATGCTGACGAAATGAACAATCACGCTTGACACTGATCACACATGTGACTTTTACTAAAGTAGTATAGACATGTTACATCAAGGGCCGCAACTTCCCTGGAAATCAATAAATTGCAACATGCGGACGACAACTAGGCTTAACACTGATATATTCTATTATGTTTGGTGGAAATCTGGCCAGTAGCAAAACATCCATAAATTTGAAGAATCCATGGCTCCCTAAAAATCACTGAACCGGATGTGGCGGCGATATGCATAACTAAGTTTGGCACTGATCACTTATATAATATAGTGAAGTTTGGTGTAAATCTGCCAAGCTCCGTGGACTTTATGACAGACACAGTGACATACAGGTATCACTAATAAATATGTCTCTCATGGATGTGCGATAAATAATCATTATCAGTATATATATGCAAGATCCTTCAACAAAGACTAAACAACTGCCATATTGAATGTAATTAGTTTAAAACCAATATTTTATATATTTATGCTTATTGAAAAATATCTATTTACGCATACTAGTTGTTACACAGCTGCCGTTATACGTATCCTCTTTTCATAATAATCTGCGTTCGTACGTATCTCCTTCGGTCGTCAGACGTATCCGTTTATATTCACCCACCTCGGTAAATTTGCTAATATCAAAACAATACCACTAATTCCAAAGTCTAGGGCTGTTTGTATTGATTCCTTATAGATGTGTCTGTGTCCATGTTTCTGGTCAATGATATATCTTGTTATTATGAGCAAATAAATGTCATATTTGGCAACATTACTGTAGTTTTTTTCAACATTTATGGAAATTAATTTTACTTAAATTAAAAGGTGTCAGTTTATCATAAAACTCCACACATGTTTAGTTTAAACATATTACTACATACATGTATATCAAGCAAAAGGTCGGAGCAAAACGAGAAATATTAAAACGGGGTAATTCCAGCTTACCTGTCATGACGTGCATGTATATATACATCTGTCGTCAATAGTACCCATCTGCGATACCCAGGTGAACATCAAAACGCATAGTTGTTTCCCTTGATCATTATTTCGAAATTTTTGTTTACATTGAAATTTTTATCCATTCAACACAATCTATTGTATCTTCCGCGTTTTACATATATCCAGTGTTCCTTTTACTGCATTCTGTGGAAATTACTCTGTGCTAGTATCAAGGTAAACCATTTATCATGCGTCATCTAAGATCGATATAATATATATGTCAATATACAGTATTTGTAATAGATACTATCTTCATGCCTAGCTGACCTAAAAAAATCTTAATTGTTTATTTTCCAGTATAACAACGTAAAAATCCTGATAACTTACTAAAGTTTTATCAGTTTCTGTCTAATGTTCGAAATATCGTACATTAATTTATATACATGTTTAAATTACTTCACTTTGTAATATAATTTAATATATGACTTATTGGACCATATAGCCTACCAGTTGTGTAAGAGCGGTAACTACATATACTAATACAGGTCAGTTTGATGTTTCATGGTAGAAAATGAATGTTTAGAAATAAACATTGTTTTTCTTACAATATCTTTATTAAACTGAACTCATGCATGCCTCTATACATTTAATATAAGGTATGGTATGAATTTTAATAATAATATATTTAAATGTGACTAATCGTAGGCTTAATATAGTGGTTTGTAATTAGTATTTGTTTATCAGTGTCTCGGCGAAATGTAAATGTATGTAAAAATGTTCATTTAACCGTTACGGTGTTAATTTAAATCATTCACGATTATTAGGGCATACCGTACAGGTTATTATATTTGTTAACTCAACTGTTTGAAATTATAGACTACAAAGATTTGTATTGGTCTAGATTGCTTGTGTATTGTTCCACCCGTTTGTTCACTTTCTAATAATAAGAATAAAATTCATACATTCATTGTAACCATGGACTATTGTGATGTGAGGTAACATGGGCAATTGAACTGGTAAGTTAAATGTGAGTTTTCGCTCTCTCGCGTTATCAAGACCTTTAATCTAAGGTTACGAAGTTAAAGGTTGCGAAGGTATGGATGGACACTATTAACTTCCTAACCGAATGCTGATAAATCGTTTAGTACCATAATTTCACTGTATCCAAACAAATATATTTCTCTGCTTATCAAAGAATGTCTGAGATTTGCCCGTTCACATGTGTGTGTACATGATTGTGTGTGTGTGTGTGTTGTGTGTGTGTGTGTGTGTGTGTGTGCGTGTGCGTGTGCGTGTGCGTGTGCGTGTGCGTGTGCGTGTGCGTGTGCGTGTGCGTGTGCGTGTGCGTGTGCGTGTGCGTGTGCGTGTGCGTGTGCGTGTGCGTGTGCGTGTGTGTGTGTGTGTGTGTGTTTTAATGGTGTGCACTTCTGGGTGCTGTGGGGCTCGTTTTGGGGAGGCTGCGTTTTTGGTACGTGGCATTCCCTGTTTGATATTATTTTTGTTTTTATAGAAAAAGGTTGATACAATTTACAAAATTTAAGTTACAGTCGGTAAAGTATATTAGCTATGAATAGCTATTGACTGACATACATAATAACAAAAGACAGTAGTATATTTCAACCCTAAGTAAACCTGTAAACGATACGTAATCTGAAAATCAATGAGCATCGATTAAATAGGTAAATAATGTTTTGGTCCAAGGATATCATTTGCACTGACTATTGATTCTGGTTAAAGTTTTTATATTATTGAACTTTGTACCAGTATTTAAATGGTTGGGGTGAAGGGAATACTTTCACGATAAACAAAATATCTAACAATAAGAATGTGCATGTATACAATATACACATTAAGCTGTATTACCTTCTATATTCCTAGAATATCGATTTACACAGAATGGGGTTTTCACTGAGCAAAAACAACTCAAAACAAGGGACGGCGCAAGCTCCCCGTGCACCCGATAACTTTCCAGAACTTCCGACCTATGTTGGACATCCTATCCAATACCATCATATTATCATTAACACAACGTTAGATGTACAGGCACAATGCAGCTTTATGACACCCAATGTGAGCATTCAGGCAACCAACATTGAGCAGTACTATCCACAATTAGCTGCTATGTATGAGCAAGGATATAAGATGTTGGTGTTTGTTTCGCTGCCCGGTTCAACGAAAAATTACGGTTTCTATTCCGTTGGACAAAGTCAAATGACAATAAAATTCCAAGGTATTTTTCGAAGGTTGTTACCAGAAGAGATGGGACAGCAGTGGGAGCTCAGAGTGGAGAAGTCGACCTTGATAAACCAGATGTTTTTGAAGTGGTCTAGTAACTTATTTCTAAATGCTGGGTCCCATACTGAAAGCATGACGGACAATAATCATATATTTCAAACTTTGAATACTATTTCCCAGAATGGAGGCAGGTTGATAAGTGTGGAGCAGACGGGTATGGCAGGCCAACAGATATAAATGCAGAGATACTTGATGCAGAGACAAGCTAACTCGCAATCTATGACAAACGGCAGTATGCCAATGATGCGTATGTTGTTTGATTTATCTGCATGATTCATTATCTCCTCTCCCTGGGAGCGGGGAGATACAAGCGTTGCTTTATCCGACCGTTCAGTTTCATTGTAATACGTGTGCTTTAACATTCATCGTTCGTCCATGAAATAAAGTGTTGAATGTATTTACCTGTTACAATATGATGTTATCCTTCACATAAATATTGTATTCATCTTAAATTACATATATAGCTTTAGTTGGCATTATTTGTTCAAATAACTGAAATTGCTGTGATTATGACTATAATGTTAATGCTACAGTGATTGCAGGTTTTTAGCAAACATTTAAATAGTACTTTGGCTCTCACGTTAAGTGTCCTAGATGTAATCCCCGGGTCAGCATCTTGGACCGTGACCGATATTTGTCCGACCCACACATTTTGCTTCAGGTGGATAAGGTGTCACTGCTAAGGTTAATTGACAGAGTGCATGTAACGAGGTGTAAAACTAAATGAAAATAAGCACCTTAAAAAGAAATGATGCAGCTATTATTCAACATGTTTGTTATTACAATTACAGAGGTAGCAGTGGACGTATTTTACGAGGTACCGCGGCAGCCATCCAGCGAGAGGTACGTGTACCAGGTGGTCAGTTGTCCCATGCAGTCTTTATTCAAGCACAGCTTTACTCATAGCCAGTTCCACTCCGTGATTAATTGGGAAAGCGTCATGACACAGTACCTTGGCACAGGTTGGAAACTGATAGAAATATTCGAAGACTATTCGGTGTCGTCTATGTCACAGTTGAGTGGGTTCACAGCTAATATCAGTCAAACCAAGAATTGCCTGTGGATCTTCGAGAAGCCATCATCACGTTTGAATGATAACACACCGCTGTATGAAGGAACAATGGTTGAGCACTGGTTTAAGACAAAGACTGAACTACACGGTATGGGGTTCAGTGGGGTTTCAGTGAACGTGACGACAGATTGGGAGCCCGTCATTGAGCATTTCGGAAGGCACGGATGGCAGGTTGTGAGAATATTGGAGACCCCGGATATCAGATTTCAGGGAACATTTAAACCGATTATGCTCACTAGACAGATGATTTTTTTTCAGCGTTTGATTGCAGGCAGATCAGATGGTGTGGGCATGGAACAAGGGCTATCTCAACCCCAGGCGGAGGGTGCCGGGATTCAAGGGGCTCCGCCAGCGTACAATGAGTTATATAATGAAAAGTGACATTCAGAGTCTGGAAAGACATTTTGATTTATAATATATTATGCACCATGTACTGCGCGTTAGCAATGTATATTAAACAAACAGTACAGAGATCTACTGGAGACATTGCATATGGCACCGCACGAACTCCTTTGCTGTAAAAAAGAACGTGTTTGTCTTTTCTTTACCAGTGCGTATACTTCTTATTACTGTTGTTAGAAAAAATGTAATAGCATCCAATACCTATAAATGTCGTATCTCTTAAATAAGTTTCGAGCTTCTTCAATCAATATGTTTGCCTTACATCAATTTGAGAGATTTTCACCAGCAAAGTTACTCTCAGTCATATATATTTTCTTATGGTTCAGTATCCATTCATTACGTATATTTATCCATGTTTTTAACGATCATGTGATCTCGCATGTTGCACATAACGTGTTGACATATTTTTTCATACTTTTCGTTTTTAGTCACGTTGGCGTATTGTCCTTGTGTTTGTCCCTCGTCAGTCACGTGCTGCTCTGTTTCTCTGGGACTGTCTACTGGAGGCATCAGCTACATATTGTAGGCATATCGTTTTCATGTTCGATAATTGTCACACACAAAGACGTTTGGCAAATTAAAAGGAAAAATCACTCAGTGTTTCTGCTCGTGTGATATTTTTGGCTGAAATGTTTTAGTGTGTTTCGTCATGGAAAATACTTTAAGCCCCACAAAAGTACAAATTATGTGGTAAAACATGTTTCCTTGTAGATGGTGTTAAACGCCTCAGTACAGTAGAACATCTGGATAACAATCCCTGCAACTACATACACAGTCAGTTAATCAGTTAAATGTTTGCAAAGTTATGAAAGTTGAAAGAATCAAATGCAACAAGTATTTACGTTGCTTTCAAACTTTCAAAGGTACCTGAGGTCTGGACTCGAATCATCAGTGCGGACTGTATACACTTTGAACCATCAAGTTGCACAAAAAATACTTTTAAATTACAAAATAAAACTAAAATTTACATCTAACTATTTACAGACTAGAGCTTTATACATGCTCATTACAAAACAGAAGTATTGGATTGGTTTTCGTTAATCAGGACTGAAGTAGTGTAACTATGTAACTGATTAACATACGCCAACATGTTCAATAAAATTCAACATTCTGATTTACCATACCTGTGTACAGTTTACTTAGTGAACCTGAAACGTTCGATTTTTGCAAGCTGTGAAATATATTTTATTTACCGTATTGCGTCTCGTTTTGGACTGTAATCAGCAGGCTGTGCTGCACTGCCTGCAACCATAAACTATTATATATACATCTGGTATTTAGATGTGGTTTAATAGGCGCTATTGATGTGTTTTGTTTTGAATGTTACTGGTTATAACTTACAAAGATAATTGTTTGTTTTCCTTTTTTTCTTTAAACAGAGTCTTAACCTTATATTTATTACAAAATTTGCTGTTTAATATTTATCATGCATGTTATTGAATATAGTTATTTTGAATGAATAAATAATCTACTTCAGTAGAAAATATCGTTATTACCTCACCTTAGCATTTTGCTTTCAATGACTTCTCCTAAACCACTAGGCTAAATTTGATTAAACTTCACATGAATGATCATTGGAGAGTCGTTTACTAAACGTGTTCAAAGTGTTGTCCATGCAGAACTCTGGTTGCTTTGGCAATGGAAATGAAAAAATGTTCTAAAATAACTGGAAGGCCCAGAGCTTAAATATTTAGCATGTAGCATTAAATAGTGGACCTCTACATGGACTGTTAAAATATTGACCCCTGGTCAAAAATGACCCCGCCCTGGGGGTCACTTTATTTTTACAAAGGGTTCCATGGAAAAAAAATGTTCTTTGAAAGCACAAGGCCAAGAGCTTAGGGATTTGGCTTGTGGCATTGCCTAGTGGACCTCTACAACGATTGGTCAAATTATGATACCCCGGTCAAAATTGATCCCGCCGGGGGTTACTTAATTGTAAACTTTTAACAAGGTTCAGCGCTTAGATAAAGTGAATCTAACATGTTCATGAGTTGTGGATAAGGAAATCCCACCCGAGGGTTGAGATACGTCCAAAAACGAGGCTCTGTCGAGTTTTTTTTTTTTTGGGGGCGTATCTCAACCCAAGGGTGGGATTTCCTTATCCACAACTCAATGGACATGGTAGATTTATTTTCTCACCGTTTAAATCGCATTTTTACACAAGTAAGAAGGAATAAGTGGAAATACAGTACTGGTTTTTCCAGGAAGCGGACTCGAGAGTGACTCGATAAGCCACAGGCTTTCTTCACAATCGAGCTAAAATAAATTAGTATAAACTAAACTAAGTGGAAATACAGGATTGGGATGAACTAATGAAAATCAACTTTTTCTCGAATTTTACTTCAAAACTGCTATAGATGGATAGAAAATGATCTAACTAAGACAATGAATACTAATAACCCTATGTTTATTTCACGTTAATTTGATTTATAAGCGTGTCATGAAGATGGTCAACATGTAAATTTAAAAAGTGCCGACAAATTTCTTGAAAAAAGGCAGTATTGCCGAAAATTTGAATTAAAGAGTTGTTTTAAATAGAAAAACAGTTATGCTTATTATTCCCTGAGGAATATTGAAAGAATTTATTATAAAATAATTTATCCAACGTTCCGTCATTTATCATTGCGTTGCACAATAGTGTAGCTTAACATTTTCTTTACATTTATATTGAGTCTATTTCACCGGTAATATATTATTTCTCTACGCGTATTTATAATTATTCATTTATTTTATAGGAATTGGGCCATTGGTTGTGGTGTAAATTGAATCAGAGGAAGCCATTCACTGTATATGGTTATTACGGTGGAAGTACACTAACTACATTTTTGAGACTATGCACAATGTGTTTAATTATTATATCTCATACAATACCTCAACGAATGTTCCAGGTTAGGTACTTCCGAATTAAATTGGAGCAAAGGATGAAAACAAAATACATTTGAACTGTGTATTTTATCATTTTTACACTTTTAAACAGTAAAAAACCATTTCTTTACTAAGTCTATAGGGATTATAACACACCCAGGTTGCATTTCGATAGGATGACACCAAGCTAGACTGGGTGGCAATTCAAGTAAACATTCAACGCATAATCAAGTTCAGACAGGGACCTGCTTTCCAGAACTACCGCCGTATAATGGACATCCGATCGAGTATAGTTATATCATTGTTAACCCCGAACTCGATACTTCAGTTTTATGGAACCAAACATGACTATACAAGCAGTCAATGAGGAACATAACCAATCGCAGCTAGCGGCACGGTACAATCAAGGAAATCAGTTACTGGTTTCGTTTCACACCGTGGAAATATGAACAAGTACCATGTGCTTTCAACTGGACATAGCTAAATGGATATCAAATTTCATGGGATTTTCAGAAAATTCATACCAGAAGAGATGGAGGACTGGTAGCTATACGTCGTCAAGTTAACTTATCTAATCAGATATTTCAACAGTGGACTGGCGACTTGCTACTGAATGCGGCTTTACATACAAGAAGTAAGACTGGTGGTATTTCATCGAATTTCTTGTTGCAAATCTCAACTTTTCTGACTTAATTCCTCTCCAAAATCGTTCCTTTAACTTTCTATCTCTTTTGCTCTCTTCAATTTCTCCCTTCTCTACAGCTTTCTGAAAAAGTGTTTCAACTCTTACTCCCCAAACAGATATTGGTTCTCCTTGCTTCTGTTTTGCGGAGTAAAAGTCTTGAACAACATTATCTTCCGTCTTAATATCACCATATATATCACTCAGCTTTTCTATAATTTCTCTGCTTGACGCAGTAGCTTTTAATGTAAGCAAAACTTGTCTTGTCTCATTCTTTAAAGAATTTCGAATTGCCTGAACAACTGCATAATCAGGATACATGTTTGCTTGTAGTAGACATGTTACTTCCATCTTCCAGTTCTCATAATGAGTCCCATCAAACGAAGATATCTTCGGTGAACCAAGTTTAAATGATGTATCATGAGCCTTTTGCTCCCTATCTGCTGTAGGTTTATATCGTTCAGCCTTATTTCTTTCTATCTCATGCCTATTTTGCAAATTTATCTTAGTTTTCTGTGTCAGTAGCTTCTCTTTCTGCTTAAGAAGTGTTATTTTCTGAGAGCTTCGTCTTCATATGTTTTAGCAGATATATCTCTTTCAAGTCTTTCATTTTCATTCCTCTTACCATTAAGGTCGCATTCTTGGTCCTCTAGTGACTTTATTCTTTGTAATAACTCTTTCTCGGCTTTTCTCTTTCTATCTATTTCTTCTTGTAACTTCAGATCCTTTTGTAACATTAATTGCTTTTTTTTCTCCTCCTCCAAATATAGCTTTCTAAGTTTCAAACTTTCTCTTTCATAGTGACTTGATTTGCTTTTTAAGTCATAATTTTCATGTCTAAATTTTTCCAACTGCATATGCATGTAGATGTCTTTCTGTCTTTGTTCTCTCTTGATCTTTTCTCTTATTGGTCTTTTCATTATCTCTGACACATTTTCCTGCCTTGAACTACAATATCTTTTATCAACATCAGTGTACCCTTTCTGTGAGTCTACATGTCTTTTTGTGTTAACTTTGTATGTTTTTCTAGGAAAATTATCTTCGTTTTCTGTGTACGTCTTTCCTTGCATATTGCATGCTTCTTTTTCTTGTAACTCTTAAAGAGTTGTACCTAATCGCTCTATATGTTTGTCAATATAGGCCAAGTCACTTTCAAAACTATCTTTTCTAAATCCTTTATCGGGTACTGAGCTTTCCATATATTTCTCTTGTCTTAAGCTTTTACTTTCGGGTGCTTCCATGTCTTGAATACTTCTTATTGTTTCTTCATATAAAAAAATATTCTATAGTGTCCAAATTAGACAAGTCACTGTCTGTGTCATTTTCATTGTGTTCCTCATCATCTACTTCATGCAGTTCTCCTGCAACTTCGGTATTATAATTTGCATGATTCATGCAGTTCTCCTCCAACTTCGGTATTATAATTTTGCTATTCAGTATTATTGCGCAAATTACTAAGTGTCTCTGCTACTATTTGTTCTTTGTTAGAACTTTCCTTGTGACTCCTTTCCTGAAGTGCTTCTTTCCTAGCATTCTTTCCTTCTTCCTCTCACAATTGCCTTTCTCTGATACGACTCCTAAGAAATGCTCTCAGTTCCCTTTCCGACATATAGTTAGCCATTCGTTTTTTCAAATCCTCCTATTAGCACTAATATTTAATTTGTAGTGTCCAATAATTCACACCATACAATAAAATAGAACACGAATTGTCCTATACACATTCACACACGTATTCCACTTTTTCACAAACGCGTACACATATACACTGTATACGTATTTACTTCAAGTAATTCGTGTAAAAACAAAAATAATATCAAACAGGGAATGCCACGTACCAAAAACGCAGCCTCCCCAAAACGAACCCCACAGCACCCAGAAGCGCACACCACCAACACACACACACAAACACACACGCACACACACACGACACACACACACAATCATGCACACACACACACACACACACCACCACCAACACACACTGTATACAAAGCAAACACACGAGGACAAAACGAACAACCAAAGGAACACAGTGGGGCACCGCCTTGGAACGGTCAGTGGCAAAAACACCACTGGGGAGCTTAAACCGGTTTATGGTGCGCACCCAACCTCACTCTTACCCCCACCATGTTCCAAAGTCACAGGACAGTGTAAATAAAAGTAATCCCTGCTAGGTGAATCTCTAACACACGCAATGGAAACAAAAGGCATGGTATGTAAAACACAAAAATGCTCGTGTATAAATATATAAAAAGCAAACCTTGAGAACCAAAAAACGTATGTACTCAATGCCTTTGCAGAACCACTTGTTTAAAGAAAAATAATTCAGAATTTAGGTTTCGAACCAGCTGTGTCGCGATCCTTAGGCGTCTGTCGATACCACTACACCACGGCAACTTTCAGTATCTGTGCTGTATACTAAGGTTTTATTGGAAATCCGCGTCGCTTCGATCGAAATTTCCGATATCAGTAGTAGCTTATTTATTTGTCAAGTTTATTTTACCTTTAAACTAGACAAAATATTACAACAACATTTATATAAACTTAATCGACAGTATAACTGGCGATAGTTTGCTATTTGTTTTTTCAACAAACTTACAAAATTTCGCATGTAAATTACAACAGCGTTTGCATACGAAATATAAATTTGTGTTTTTGTAAAGGTAACTTCTTAATGCAATGAAATGGCAAAAAAAGTTTACCAAACTGTAAAGTTATAATCACGAAAGCAACTCTACATATGATGAAAAAAAGGACTGAAAAAAAATCTGGTCCCCAGCGTGATTCGAATTCAAGTACTACAAGTTCTTACGCCAGTGCGCTAACCACTGACAATGTTTATAAACAGTTCCGATGGCGGATATGATATCCAATCGACAGGTATGACCTCACAGGTCATGTAAGTCACATGTCATGGAAAATCCAATCAACAATGTACACTGTGGCGGGAAGAAAGAATCACTGGTAATATGCAAATACCACACTGTGATTATCCAATGAAATCCACTACGTAACTACATACATGTAACTACATTTATGTAGTACGTTCCAACCCGAAAGAACAATGTTAATATCTACTGAATATACAAGTAGAAAGTCATGTCTGTGAGCTTTAAAGTTGACTATCTAGTAGCATCACTGGAGACTTGTGTCTTCAAGACGACGCAGTTCCTCACAGAAAAACCAGTATGGGCGCCAATGTCGACGTAGCCCAGTCGGCATGTATTTATAATAGGGTTCGAGCTCGATGCCAGATATAAAACTGAAAGTATAAATATCCTAGATATTTATTATCAAATTATATATAATCACAAAGTGATGTGTAACTAAAGACACAATAACCAGGTATCAAGTGCAACGAAGCATTACACATCTAATAGTAAATAGTAAATTAGAATAACATGTATGTGTAAAAACAGAATACACGGGGTCAAAGTTCATATATACATGTTTCTATTCAGATGAAAACTGCCAAGTGAATTGGGTGGCGAAAGTTAAACACTTGTTGACATCAAACGGGTTAGGGTATATATGGTCTCAACCAGACCTGCTAAGACAGCATGATATTGTCAGAACTTTTGTTAATAGGTTGAAGGACCAGTATCATCAAATTTGGTCAGGTACTCTTGAACGCTCAAGTAAGCTTTATTTGTTCAAAGAATTTGAATTATCATACGAGCATGACACTTAACTGGATTTACTTTGTGTAAGAAAGTTTTGGAGATATTTAGCCAATTTTAGAGCTGGTAATCACTTTCTAGCTGTTGAGACTGGTCGCCATAGTAACACACCTAGATCATATCGCTTGTATGCGATTTGTAATATGCACACTTTAGAGGATGAAAAGCACTTTTTGATAGTTTGCCCTGTTCTCCACGACCTAAGGAAATGTTATATCCCTAAAAAATATTAGATTTCCCCAAGCGAATTTAGAGTCGTATTGTTACTTGCATGCAAAAATGTTCAAACAATACAATCATTAGTTACATATATATAGCATCAATTGTTAGAAAAGAAATTATGTCTTTGTACTGTTTTGTCTTTTAGACGCTTTCTTGTCATTTTTTCGAGCGTGAAACGTTTAATACTGAAAGTCCACCCATTTTTCCACCCGAAATTATGATTCTCGACTCACTTTAAGGTTAGTTTTGGTAAATGGAACGAGATTCAATCAACTGACACACGTGAGGATTTGACGTAGATCCTAGCAATTTAAATAATAGATTTAAAATGGGAAGGGGGATCTTCGCGCCATATTGTTCACAAAGTTGCAATGTAGTAAAGTTGGGACATCAAGAATAATGATTGTGTAGTAATAACGTCGTGTGGACTGTCGTCTGACGTTAAAACGTGCAGGGCTCAACGTTCCGTTTGGCAAATATATGAACTTCAATAAATTTCAAATGCTACGACATATTTTACATTAATTAAGAACATTTTATCTGCAATTTAGTTACAGTAAATGCAATGTAATTTTGAATGGTCTCTGGACTGTATATAAAACAGCTATCGTTGTTAGAATTTACATTTTCCTGCATTTGCATGATTGACTCGTTATCTACGAACACAAGAATTGGCAAAATAATTTCATGTGATTGTTTGTTTTATGTTTTACACTTGTATAAAAAGAACATGTACGATCGGTTGGTATTTTAGTCCTTTTCAAGCACATACTTAAAGCAACTTAACAGTCGGGTTGTCGAGTGGCCAGAGTCGCTGACTTGTAATTGCTGTAACTTCAGCTCTCACCGATTGAGGGTTACCGGGTTACCATGTATCTTATGTGAGAAAGTTGTTAGGTTCTTACGGAGGATGGAGTCTACTTCTGTACTGGTCCTTCCCAGGAACGAAAGGTAAACTGCCCGCCTGTACACAACGAGGTACTGTTGAAAACGGGCGTTAAACCTCTAACAAAAAACATGACGAAATTTCTTAAAGCATTGGACCAGAACCAGTTCTTATATACCTCAGACTTCAGCGCTTTACCCATCGTGGGTCAGACGCTGATAAAGGCAGACCGTTTCGAAATAATTCAAAATATAATCATTCTTATAATTAGTGATGACTTTACCTTGCAAACTTCTGATGCACATGATAGCTTGTGTGCGAGTCTGCTTAAACACAAAAGGCAGTATGAAAAGCTCTGCCATAATTTGAGAGCTATGCCAATACATATATATGCATAACTTGATTACAGAACGCAGTTCAGATTTGTTATTGATAGTACATAAACATGCAAGTGGTGGCAAAAGCCAGAGACAATTAGCAGAAAAGTATGGCATTGGCAAAACACAGGTAAAAATGAAGATTCTTTGTGATAAACAAATTTTCTTGATCTTGTTAAAATTGATTTTGAATGAAATTATAAAAATAAATAAACTATGTTTCAACTGAAAACTAAATTTCAGAAACTTGTCCAGGTTCACTCCATACTGAAGAGAAAGGCCGAGCTTATGGAGGGGTATGAGCAAAACATGTCTAATAATAGAAAGCGTCTCTGCAAAAGGTCGCCAATGGAAGAGGTCAACAAACTCATGTGGGAATGGTTTCAACTGGCACGGTCACAGGCTATTCCACTCTCGGGTCCAATGCTCCAATAGAAAGCTGGAATGTATGCCACTGAACTTGGAATACCATCAGAGGACTTCAAAGCATCCAATGGTTGGCTAAGTCGATTCAGACAACGACACAACATAACGTTTGCTTCTGTTAGTGGGGAAAGTGCTGGAGTATCACCTGAAACTGTAAGTGAATGGAAGGAGAAGTTGCCTGACATT
>JAFMSR010000011.1:3203134-3220925 GCA_022818135.1 Saxidomus purpurata
TTATTTTATTTTTCAACATAATTTGATTATTCAAGCTAATAATAGTGGTTAAATTCAATAGAATTTAAGAAATTAGTAACTGAATGAAATATTATTTCGTAATAACAAAATAAATCACATGTAAAAAAATCTCCGGAAACTACGGAAGTTTACCGACATTTACCGATCTTCGAAATTATGGCGGGAAATTTTTACAGTCGTCCTACCTTAAGCTCTGTCTGTTTTCACTAAACAATGGACAGGGAACAAGGAGATTCTTACCTTCAACTCACAGTCTTCATTAACAGCTATATTGCTTGGTTTCAAATCCTGAAAAAAAGTTGCACACAGTTTTATTTTAAAAGGGTTAAACCTATTTCATTTAATGCTTTTTAAAAGTTTACTGAAATGAAACATTAGTTTATATCCTGATATAATCAAGAAATAAGTTCACTGTTTTATCTATCATTTACACACCTTCAAGTTTTCCATAAACTAGAGCATATATGGTACTGGGTGGGAAATACTGATGTCCAAGTTATGATGTTAACATATTTCAATCAACAAACAAATTTTAACAAACAAGTTTTTTCTAAAGTTATCACTATAAATTTTCAAGTGATCAGCAACTGTCATCCAGATTAAAAAGACAGTCTAGACCAGTTATCCTGAATGTCAGGGTTAAACTAATTCCAACATTAACTTTTCTATGATAAATATGTTCCTTTACATCTAAGGCAGCCATATAAACATGTATTATACATGTCAGTCGATTCCATGATAAATCCATCAAAATATGAGCAGCTAGTTCTGCACTATCCTTAGACTAGACTGGCTGCCTACAACAGGTTCAAGTGTAGCTGAACTAAACAGAATAGAACATCTTCTAAGCAGACTGTGTATTACCCAGCAGAACCCAGACTAATATTACATGATATAAAAGCTTGCATCAGATTTCCATGAAATCTATCCTTTTTGTGCGAGATACTGTGAAATAAAAAGAAATTACTGTAGAACTTACCCTATGAATAATGCCCGCTGAGTGAATATACTGAAAAGAAATTAACAATGATACATTCAGAATCAGTCCATGATATGGAGGAATTGCAAATTCTATGTTATTTCTCTGTGTATACCCTAAAACCTCGATGTTATGCTGATCTATAAAATTAGCCAGTCCGAAAAATAAGCCACACATTTCTTGCAGTTGAAAGAGACCTGAAAATTTGCCGGGTTGGAAAATAAGCTGCCAGTATTTTCTATAGGCAAAACAGGTATAAACCTTCAATAAAGTAGAATATTATTTATAATATATTCATTTAGACTGTTTAGCACAGTGATCAAAACAGCTGTGTCAATTATTTTATCCTTTAACATTTCTTGGAGACAGTTTTCTGTAATGTGCTATGACTCTCAACTTAAATTCTCCCGTGTAACTCTTGCATGACATTTTACTTGGTGTGCGTTGTTTCATTCTAAAATAAATGCTTTAAAGATTAAACATTAACACGCCTCTAAGGTAATCTTTACTTAACATGCACAACCACTTCAATAGATCACCGCAAACTGACAAGTATCGACAAAGGTATAAACATAATGTTTGCACAGATTATCATAGTGCCTTTGGAATAGAATTGTATTGATTGACACCTGTTTTACCATTTATTATATTATGTAAGTTGTAGTATGAAAACAAATATCCGGGAACCGATATATCATAATCACACGCGTAAAACTGATAGTTCTCGTTAGTGTTTAAACTTTAAGGCCTGAAATAAAATTGTTGTTTTTTCATTTGACCAATTACCATAGTAACAAGTGACAGGAAATTGTCACAAAACCAGGTTTTCATTTTCCAGTCTGCTGGCCGAGCGCAAATGTATTCTTCTATATATAACATATGTGGAAAAAAGCAAAGGGCCATAATTCAGGCAAAAATTATTAAAAAAAAAAGAAAGAAAAAAAAAAAAAAGAAAAAAAAAAAAAAAACTTGCTCTGTGTGGGGTTTGAACCGCTGGTCTCATGAGAAATTTTGTCATCTTACTGTAACAGAATACTCCAAAGTATACAGGACTGGTAATCTATTCTAAAAATAGACAGTAATAACAGAGTATTCTCCCTTTTATAATAACAGAGTATTCTCCCTTTTATATATACTTAAATAAGGAGACACAAAATTGCTAACGGACGGACGGACGACCAGGGGCAGAACAATATACATTCAATATTCTTTAGTTAACAATTATAGTTCTGTGAAAGTTTGGTTGAAATCCCTTGAGAAATGTAGGAGTTGCACACAGAAGAGTATTTCTCTATATATATTACATTATGTGGAAAAAAACAAAGGCCCATAATTCTGTCAAAAATGATCAAATCACAAAACCCCGACAATATGCGCCAGGGCACTTGGTGACAATAATTCTGTGAAAGTTTGGTTGAAATCCCTTGAGAAGTGTAGAAGGAGTTGCGCACAGAAGAATTACATATGTGAAAAAAAAACAAACGGCCATAATTCTGTCAAAAATGACCAAATCACAAAACCCGGAATATATGCGCCAGGGCACTTCTTGACAATACTTCTGTGAAAGTTTCGTTGAAATCCGTTGAGAAATGTAGGAGGAGTTGCGCACAGAAGAATTACATGTGAAAAAAAACAAAGGGCCATAATTCTGTCAAAAATGACCGAATCACAAAACCCCGACAATATGCGCCAGGGCACTTCATGACAATACTTCTGTGAAAGTTTGGTTGAAATCCGTTGAGAAATGTAGGAGGAGTTGCGCACAGAAGAAATTGTTTACGCCCGCCCGCCCGCCGACATACCCCAATCTAATAACCAGGATTTTTCCTTCGGAAAACCTGGTTAATAAAATCTTATTTGTTTTTCTTCCTTTTACCGCCAAAATGGCCAAAACAAATTTTATTCTGTAGATGATTATGATTATCATAAAAAGACTAGAAATATCCAGCTTTTTTATTTTCTTGCGCCAAATAAGTACTTCAAAATACACCGGACTGGAAATTAAGCAGTCTGGAAAATAAGCCACCAAATCCTTACAAAAAAAATAAGCAGTGGCTTATTATCAAGGTTTTAGGGTATCTCTGTTTTCTGGTTTATTGGAATTACTTACAATTACTTGCTTCTACAACTGAAGTAGACTGAAATTGTTGAAAAACCTGTCATTAACTAAAACTCCTTGTAGTTTAAAAGCTTTTAAATTGTTATGAAAGTAATCAACAAGAGCTGTCAGTAGGACAGCGCACTCAACTTTTTAAGTGCTTGCCAATTAAACAAAACTTTCACAGTAAAACAAGGATCTGTACAAACAAGGGCCGAAAGTAGCAAGATATTAAGTCAAGAGTTATCAAACTTAAATGTTTGATATCCCTGAATACTACAGCAAAGTTGTAGATTAATACTTCAAGTGGTTAATGATATATGTGCATGACAGTGCCAGTTGCACACAAGACTTTAACTAGGAATTTCTAAGTACAAATCAAGAAACATTTTCACAGAGTTATCTTCTCTTGCTTACAGATAGGTGTCATGATGGTACATAAGTATGCCAACTTTCAAAGTAATATCTCAAATGGTTATGTCAACAAGTGGACAAGAATGAAAATTTGACTAAGTTTCTAAGTTGAAAAGGGCCATAATTCAAATCAAATCCTTGACAGAGTTACCTTCTCCTGCTTATGTTTGGGGATCATGATGGTAAACAAGTATTCCAACTTTCAAAGTTATATCTCAAACAGTTCAGTCAAAAAGTGGACTGGTACGAAAAACTTAACAGAGATTCTAAGTCAATAAAGGGCCTTAATTTTTAAAAAAATCCTTGACAGAGTTACCATCTCTTGTCTACAGATGGGGGTAATGATGCAAACAAGTATACCAACTTTCAAAGCAATATCTCAAAGGGTTCAGCCAAGTGGATTTTACCCCAATTCAATGTATTTTCTAAGTCAAAAAAGGGGCATAATTCTGACAAAAACCTTTTTAGAGTTATGAACTCTTGTCTGTGGATGGAAGTAATGATGGTAAGTTCCAAAGCAATATCTCTGATGGTTTTGAAATAAAGTGGGGTGGTACGAAAAACTTAACCAAGCTCAATGCACTTTCTAAGTCGAAAAATGGCCATAATTCTGACAAAAACCTCGACAGAGTTATGTACTCTTGTCTGTTGATGGGGGTTATGATGGTAAACAAGTATGGTAAGTTTGAAAGCAATACCTCTAATGGTTTTGAAATAAAGTGGGGTGGTACGAAAAACTTAACCAAGGTGTGACACCAACGCTGACGTGGACGCCGACACCAGTAGGATAGCTCCCCTTTTCTTTGAAAAGTCGAGCTAAAAAGGTGTACTGGATGTAGGTTTTTACCAACATTCCATGTAAAATAAAAATCTGAATTTTTTCCCCTGCACTTCATTTCACGGTTCTTGTAGGTTACTGGTACAGTCCTGTCAACAATTCAGAGCTGTACCAAAAGGTATCATTAAAGTAACAAAAAGTGCTCATTCTTCTGTCACAACTTGGCCAATCATTATCTATCCATTTATACTAAATAGTGTACTATCAATTCTTTAACCCGACTAGTTTTCATGTTTTGGTCTCATTGGTAACAATTGATACCTTTACTATACCCGATAATTATTATCACAATAGTCAGAGGCCGAATCACAATGAACTAAACTAAATATTTCTCAAAGTTTTTTCATCTTCTGTCCCATTTAATATAGACATGATGCATGAAAAAATTCCCAATAAAACACTACATCAGCTACATCTGGTCCAAAAACATAAATATTTAGGATGCTATTTTATAATATTCATCATCTTAGCTTACCATGAAACATCACAAAAAGAAATGAAGTTACTACAACTATATCCCGATATAAGGTAAACTAAAACATGAACACTGTAGATAAAAATATGGCTAACTACCTTCATAGCACGTAGAACTTGGTATATAAGAAACTGTACATGGTCATCACTGAGTCTTTGTGTCTTTATAATGTTGTTCATATCTGCTCCCATCAGTGCTGTCACCAGGTATCTGGATTAAACAAGTACATAATATCATACCGGTACATGTCCATGATGTGATAGTGCATACATTTCTAGGGATGTCATTGATTAAAATTTTTGTATCGATATATCAATTTAGAAATATCGACAATACAGCGATATATCGATACACGGGCGTAAAAAAAAGTCACTTACTATATATTCTACCAAATCTCTGGACTATATTTGTACTAAACATATGGTTCTGGCCTATAATATATATCAACCCTTGCAGTGA
Organism: Saxidomus purpurata; assembly: GCA_022818135.1. NCBI lineage: Eukaryota > Metazoa > Mollusca > Bivalvia > Venerida > Veneridae > Saxidomus > Saxidomus purpurata. Next base: position 3,208,419 of record JAFMSR010000011.1, read on the forward strand.
TGAAATGTTTTTGCCTATAAGACCACAATTCATTAAATCTCCATTCGTTAGAAAAACACGGAACTCTGGGTAGAGTGATTGTTCATATTCCGGTTCAGTTTTGATGAAATTTTCGAACGTGAAACTGTAGATCATGGCACAGTAAAACATTATTCGATATACGATTTTTCAAAACGGCAATCGATATCGAATCGAAAGTGTTTGATCGTTGATATATCGATATCGTTTGAATTGATTACATCCCTATACATTTCTGCACTCAATGTATCAGCAGACTAAATTACAACACTTCTTTGTAATGACAAAGGTAACAGATACAGGTAATTGAAAAAAGAAATTTGAAATAGACAATATAAATTTCAAAAAGAAAATGGGTAAAATTTCTGATTGGGTTCAAATATAAGGCTTTATAAAAACAGCTGGGTTTTAAAATAAAGATACTGATGACCGATCATGATCTAAATTGATCTCATAGGTAAAATCACCTACCAACAGCAAGATAATAGTTACAATAAAAGAAGAATATTTACATCTATGCCAATGAGGTCATGGAAAATGTTGTTTTTTTTACATCTTAAAACTGTGAAAATAACCCATTTAAAATTTCAGAATGTTGGATTCCCTAAATATGCCAGACTCATTTGGAGCTTCAATATTAGTAGTACGACAAACTCTTTTTGAAAAGGTTTCTATCTGTGAGTGTGGTAATTTATTTAATTAACAATACGTCAGCTCCCACTTTGTCAGTCTCTATATTTAAAGTTGATCAGTGGAAAGAATATGTGTACAGTCTCTGATATAAATGAATTTAGTCAGAAAATACACTAAACTCACACTTCTTCAAAATCTTCAAATGTCTCAGTTGGCGTGAAAACATCAAGAAGTCCAATAACCTGAAAAGAAAACAAAAAATATACATGTACTACAATTCATCCAGTTCACAGGGAAGTTTTCAGAAAAGGTAGCTTAAATCAAATTATCAATTAGAATTTACAATGCAACTTCAACTAAAATGGGGATTAAATGTCAACAGACAATTCTATTAAGTCACAAATTTATAAGAAACTGTAACTTTGTTTACTATAGATATGTTCTCATGTTAGAGCTGGTCATTGTCTTTTCTCAAGACAGTAGTCAATATAAAATCATTGTGTATCAGAAATTAGACTGTGACTACTGTAAGTCACATGGTCCAATCAACACGCTATATTTCCCTTGTCTAAATCATACATATGCATCTAAAATATTTGAATGGAAGATCAACTATTCGTTCTGTGCAAAGAAATCCCTATCGTTCGTCTTATTGATAAAGGCCAACCAAATACATTTGGCAGGTTATTAGTACTTTACAACTTGAAGCGATACAGTTTAAGCATTTACCATATTTGTGGGAGTGGTCACATTATATACGTTCGTGTTTCTTAACCTTTACAGAAATAGATATATCTTGGATCAGTTTTATGAAAGTATAGAGTATGTGACAGGGTGGGGAATGGGGTCGACTTTGCTACTATCTTGTTGGAGGTAAAACAGCCTTCTGGATTAAAAAATTACTTTGGCCTCATTCCTAACTGCATATTGTCCAAGTCGGATAGATCAACTCATTGTTCTGTCTTACCTAGCAAAATACATGCCTCTTTTCACTTGATCTCTATTTTGCTAAAACGGGACAATTCCTGATCTATCCCATACCCTATCACTGCCACCAACAATTTTGAAACAGAGCATTCTCTTATATCATACTTCATTCCCACAAAAATAGTACAGAAAGTCAGCCTGCAAAAATACAGAGATGTGACGAGAAAGCTACTTTACGTTTTCATGTAGCATATGTTTCAACATGCGCAGTTCCCTGTATGTTCGCTTGGCATGAATCGCTGACTGGAATGGTCTGGACAGCTTTTTTATTGCAACTTTATGGTTTGACTTTTTGTCCACAGCAGAACTGAAAAAAACAACAAATACATGTACAGCTTTCTTACATTTTACATGTTTTACTACTAACAATGATGATACTGCATGGCTTTTGCAACCGGATTATCAAACACTATTTACTGACTGTAAACATGCAGAAGAATTTTTTTCAAGGTAAAGTCCTGACCAGAACTGACCAGACAAAATGTCGATTTCTGCTGATGGGGCATCCTGGGAATTTCTGCCGATTTGACTTTTTTTATTGCGCCATTATTGTTATTGTCATTGTGTACCCATTTAACCAAAGTAGATTTTTAGAGCAGTATCAAAAAAGTTGAAACGCATTGAGCAATATCTGTTATAGAACCTGTAATATCACCGTAACTCATCTTTTACTGAGTCAGGGCATATTATACTTCTATTTTTATATATTCTGGAATATTTTGCCTATTTTCACCAACAAAAACCTGGAAAATCACTTTAAATGTTCCCCACAAAAAGGGAGCCAGTGGCTTTCCCAATAGGGTTGAAAATGCCCTGCGAGTTTTGAAGTAGTGTTATACAAAGTCAATACACATGACACAAAATATCCTCTAGAGTAATAATGATCATTACAGCCTACATCTAATCACTAATCATTGTGTTTCAATTTTTTCTCTGTTTTATATTGTTTTAGTCTTATCCAAGGAAATTTCCGCTGTGTTTCATAAGCCATCATCAGGCAGTTCCATGGTCAGGTCTGGCTTTTACCCCAAAACATTTTGTAATTAATTTTGCTTATTTAAGCTTACCTTATTTTCTTCATTTGTGCACAGGGCGTGTATCATTCATTGTACAACCCGTGGGTTGTATAACTAGTGTTGATTTTTGACTTATATTTTCCATAAATTTCCCTGATACAAAGTATTGGTAGCAAGTGATCTAGAGGACCATTTCACACATACACCAAAACCAAATCCTAATTCTAGCTACCCACAAAAAAATGTTTCATGGACATTTGAATTAATGATTCACAGTGCGCTTTAGAAAATTAAGGATAGCATGCAAGCCTGTGAATTCTAGTGTGGAATTTACCTCATTTTAAATATTGCAAGTGGTAAATAGTAGGACTGAGTACTGGTTCCCGTATTTTATCGAATACCGGTTTATAGGGTTCAAATGATATATCGTATCGAACGTTCCTGTATCGATCAAAAACAAGAATGATTAAAACACGTTGTTATTTGACCCGGTAGGCTTTCAGGGGCACTTGATATCGCGTATTTGTACGCATACTTTTTACAAAAGTACGCTAAAATAGCTGACGATGATTCCATGGGACGCATGAAATTTTCGGGAAACGCGTGTCAAAAATCACCGCAATACACATCTTGACAGCTGATAAAATGTAAGGCATCATCTATTTTATGCTCTCAACCAATTAGAACGTGAGGTTTTCCAATACTTAATTACTGCACAGGTAGGCGGTCGTAACACCGGATAATTATCTGTGTATAATCAATTTAACTGTTTAATTTTCAATGTGTTTGCTATGAAGTTAGCGTGTTTGCCGATTAATTATCGTCTTAATTATCGTATTAGCAACAAGTATAACCAAATGGCGCCTGTGATATTGTCGTATATACAACAGATCAGTTTATTCACGAATAGTGGTAAAATATGTAAGTTTACAACACATTATCATGCATATATGAAAGCAATATTCATACCTTTATAAACTTCCGTAACTCTAGCCTTTCCTCACAGGGTTTTGCTAGAGATACGGAACTTCCGTAACTCTAGACTCGGAGGCTAGAGTTACGGTACCGTAACTCTAGCCACTGCCTTGTTTTAAAGTAAATTTGAGGCCATGACCTTATAGTAAAAAGGCAAGAGGTCATATGCTACCGAGCCTAGCCATCAGGGTAGCTTCATTTACAAAGACATTTTTATGGTTTTTACGGGGTTGACACCGAGTCTTCATTTCTCATAGTTTGTTCACGAATACCTTTAACACGTACCATACTTGTCCGTATGCACCAGATCCTACTGGGCTAAGAAATTGGTAACGGTTCGGGACTTCCCAAACGGTTTTGTTCAGTTCTACACGGTAAAAACCGTCTTTCAGTTGTTGTTTATTCGACATTTAGACATAAGATGCGGGCAGCTAGTTATGAAAAGAGGAGACTTTTTGCAAATCAGTGCTAAATATCTTTAATTTTCCTTTCAAATATTTAGTTTCGCCTTTCCAAGAAGACTACTTCCGGATTTTGGTCTAAATCAGATAGACGGCTTTATCGATTTTTCGGATTAATCGATGGATATTTACAACGAAAGATGTAACCAGTCTGACAAAGTTTGAGTTTACCCAAATCCAGTAAAAACTACCAGAAATCATACACCTGTACACCACAAAGGATTTACTCTAACTTCATAAAAAGGCCAAAAGAAACAACTGGTTTAATGTGCTTTCATTAGCACATCAAAGGCCTACAGCAGTATGAACAGTATAAGGCCGAAGGTGTATAGATTTGGATCTTTATTGAAATCATCAGTTTGTACGTTCATTAGTGCAGGGAGTACGTGTACCACTGTACACACGGGTGTACTTCAAAATCCCCTTGGTCAAAATCCCCTTGGTCCAAAAATGGCAGAGTAGTCATAATCCCCTCAATGGACTTTACAAGTGGAAAAGCATATATTGAATGAAATATTTTACTAAATGTTTAATTTGTCTTTAGGTTAACTTTACTATAGCGAATGATTGAAAAAAATTGAAATTATTGAAATTAAAATGTAAAATCCATTAAGGGGATTATGACTACTATGCCATTTTTGGACCAAGGGGATTATGACCAAGGGGATTTTGAGCGTCTCCCGTAGACACTGCTATTTGGCGACAATAAGATAAAAACTTATATTTAGCAATATAATCAATGGTAATTGTAAATTTCATAATCTACATTTACAATTTTGCAGGAAAAGCATAATACTAATATTTCGCAATATTACTTAAAGTAATGATCGATACTGTGTGTATACCGAATTCTTTAATTGTTATATGGACATTGTTTGATTGAAATTGTGCTTATTGGGTCCACCATCCTCTAAAGAGGCTATAATCGGTACGACCCATGTTATATGGACAATCTATATTAATACACTTTATAGGTCCGTGATTGCTATCATCTGACATGGATGTGATACATCTTGGTCTTGGAGCAGCATTTGATAAGGTGCCACTTAGTTTATACTAATTTATTTTAGCTCGATTGTGAAGAAAGCTTTGAGTTTATCGAGTCACTCTCTCGTCCGCTTCCTGGTAAAACCAGTACTGGTGTCATATGAGGAGGTACGGTCGTGACCTTGGTGGGGCTCGAACCCGCAACCTCCGGGAGGAGCGGCAGACACCTAAACCTATACACCACCGCTGTGCCACTTGAACGTCTGTTACAGAAAATTTAGAGTTATGGTATAAGAGGGAAACTGTTCTCATGGTTAAAAGATGTCCAGACTGTTAAAAACGACAGAAAGTAGTTATTAAGGGAACGGTATAAAACGCAGATGACATAGAAATAGAAGGACTGCAGACAACATAGGTAAAGAAGGATTTTCTCTTATGCAGATAATATAGACAAAGAAGGGTGTTGAAAAACGCAGACAATATAGATTGTGTATGAAACCTTTCTATATGTATTTCAACAGAATATTATCTCATCATGCAAACTATCACAGGTGGTAAATTGAATAATTTGTACCTGTTATAATAGTGAAATTTTTAATTTAAAATGATATTGATAATTAGAATATGCTGATTAGTGAAATGTTTGATTTGTGTAAGTTTGCATGCAATTATTCTTTGATCTCTTAAAGGCATACTTAATTTTAATAAGGTGAAAAAGGTTGAATGAAGTTCTTTTTTATGATTGTGCATATATGAAGAAACAACATATACAAAAGAAGGGCATAATTATTATGTCAACATTGTTTTAAAGTGAAGTTAGCATGGTTCTATAGTATAAATAAATGTATGTTATTATTCATGTTATTACAGTAAACTTAAGAGATAATTGGAAAATAGCATGGTTTTTATGATTTTGACTAGCAGTGCTTGGCATAAAGTTACAATATTATTGTACAGTCATAAATAATCTGCATTTTAGTAGGGGTCTTAGCAAATGATAGACTGGCTTCTGTTTTCCATATCCAGCTACTGTATAGCTACTATTACAGTAGATAAAAGTTGATAAATGCTGGTGTACACAATTAAAAGAGTTGAGAATTTCTTATTTGAAAAAAAAGACGATTAAGAATGAAAATAATTAGTATTTTACCTATTCTTTTCAATATAATTTAGGCATATTTAACACATGTGGTCTTTAGTACATTGTCAATGTAATACCATAAAGGTATGCACTTAGTAAAGTGTTAAGTTATGTGAATAATATTCACAATCATGTAAGTTACTTTTGCTACAGTCTGAGAAAAGTGTACAATGTTTCTGTTCCACTAACAAATTATTCCTTTCAGTCAAAGAGATATACTATATATAATTCATTAAAAAAAGATAAAACAGTGTTTAAGCTTAAGTTTTACTGACAAATAGTTGGTGGTCAGAATGAAAATAATTACTAAAGAATATCTGCATTCTATTCCATAAATTTCTTAACAAAACATTTAATTTTGATTTAAAAAATGTAACTGTCACGTATTTATCTAAAGTGAGAATTAGTTTTCTGCAAATAAGATGTGTTCACATTATCAAATCTGGCGAAATATGCCTAAGACATAACATGTGAAATATTGAATTAAATGCTTTCTGTGTTAAAAAAATCACTTATTTTTGGATAATAAACAAATTTCTTAAGAAAACAATAACAGCAGGAAATAAGTAATACACCAATTAATCCAGTCTTTAAGCTGCTGTTTATATTACCAATCAGTCAATCAGCTGTTTACCAATCAACACCCAAGTGTCATTAATCAGAACATGTTTATTGCTAATCAACACCAGTCCTATAATCCGAATGTATGGACTATGTTATGCATGTGTATCATCAAAGTTTCCGGTAAAAGGTGAAAACTCGGTCTTTACCGTTGACTCATATGCAAGTTTAAATCTATTTTAAACGAAACAAAAAGCTTTTAACAACATAGAATTCTTATAAAAACAATCTGACAGTTTTAAGGTAATGGAAGATCGTCGTGTTCTTTCATTTCTAACCTTGGTAATTGTATTTTTCAAAGTTAAAGATGCATAGAGACCAGCGATGACAGCCGAGGAATCACCTTTCCCGATTGTAAATAATTGTGCGAAGCCGAGAATACAGTTATTGCATTAAAGACAATTAAAATCTCTTAAGCATATTTTGCTAGGCTTGACACCTTGAACACATTTTTTTCATTTGCAGAACACTAATTCTGTTTTACTATGTAAAAATAATATAACATTTATATAACTTATGAATTTTATAAATGGGAAAAAGTTGCAAATCTTTCACAATAAGAGATATTATATATTGTACATTCAATTTACTATATAATAATATAACAATAATATTTGCATATTGATGTCATGGTTGTGAATCTCTTATTCATAGAGTTTGTTGAATATCTACTTTAATAGAAAGGTCATTTCTATGACTTACATTTTGATTTCTTGATGTGTATAGGCCTTCGTTTTTAAGAATAAGTTGTTCCTACAACATCTAGTGATCTTCAATAGAAAGTACATGTATATATTTATTTATTTCTTTGTGTGTTTCATTCCATGTGTTTGATTATTGTGAGAATATAAATGAATTAATTCATTTTTATATAAATCAGAGAACAAATACTTAAACAATATTAATTTTATTGGAAATGACATACTTTCCTCATTGCCACAACTAAGTTTAATAAGCCTTGAAAAAATTGTAACTATACAATAAATCTAATTAATTTTAATTTTATTTAATTAACATAACTTCAATTTACCAATTAAATATAACGCAAAAATATTTCCTTACTTTCAATCTATGTTGAATAAATGCAGGAGTTAAAAAAATCAGTTTGTACTATAATGCTCTGAAATATTGCAATAAACATGCAAACTCAAATTAAAACAGAAAATTGCATATATCAAAGTAAAATATTGAACATTTTCTAAATAAACTTAAGAAAATTATCTTAAATCTATGTCAGAGACAGTACCACTGTGATAGTGTTTCACACCTTCACACAATCTATATTGTCTGCGTTTTTCAACACCCTTCTTTGTCTATATTGTCTGCATAAGAGAAAATCCTTCTTTACCTATGTTATCTGCAGTCCTTCTATTTCTATGTCATCTGCGTTTTATACCGTTCCGTTATTAAGGGAGCTATTAAATCTACCTGGGAAAATGTCATAAGTGGAGTACCACAGGGAAGTGTTTGGGTCCGATTATCTTTTTGATCTACATAAACGATCTACATGAAGCATTAAACTGTACAACAAGGTTATTTGCAGACGACACCATTTCAGCTTTATTCCACTATTAGCAACTCTATGTGCACTAATAAACTTCAGGATGAGAATTTCGATAGTTAAAATAAGAATGATTGTACTGACTGGTTTGAGGTCGAATATGGGTTAAGACAAGACTATGTTTTGTCGCTTTTGCTGTTTAATCTTTATTTGAATGTCCTGGTTATGTTTTTGAAACCCCTAAATATAGAGAAGCTGATGTCTGTATCCTAATGTATGCAGATGCCATTGCTTTAATAGCAGAAAATGAACAGGACCTGCATTTTTGTTAAATGTACTGTAGATATGGTATGTCTATTAATGTAAACAAAAGCAAAGCTGTTCACCTTCGCAAAACATCTACACATATCACCAAAGTTAACTTATGGTGTGTTCAAAATAATGTTGAAGTAACTAATGCTTACACATATCTTGTGGTATTGTTATCTTTTGAGTTGACTATTAAACAAATTGCTGAAAGTGCAAGTAGAGTCTTGGGTTTATTAATTGCAAAACGTAAACTTGCAGAAGTCTTACCATATGTTTTCACTAGTAGTTTGGTCAGTTATAAGCTATGCTGCCTCCATGTAGGGGTGTAATCGATACACATGTAGTTGTACAAATGCCATCTGAAACATGGCCATGAAATTTTACCTAGGAGTAGGGAAATAACACCCACGGTTGCTCTTGTAGGGGAGACGGGATTGGAACCAGCTCATATGAGACAGTGATTATGTGTTTCTAGAGCACAACCGAGAATTTCCTGTACAAATGATTTCAGGTTGAGTAAACATATATAATTATTATGGACTTTCTGGGAAGTTTCAAATACATGCATATATAGGTTGTTTATGTGCTCTGCATTAATAAGGATATTGATTACATTTTTTATATTTCCCGGCCAATCTCTCACTTACTGTGAAATTCAGTGAAAAACCTGTTGATGGAAGATTTTAAAAACATACGGTTAAGTATAGTACATAGTACAGTTGGTCATAAGGGGTTAAGAAAGTCCAAATTGTTTGCTTAAATCAGATCTATATTGATGAACAGTACTGTAAAATGGTACTACCATTTCATAGATCTGCTTTTGCTAAGGTTAGATGCGGAGTAGCAGGAAGGTATGAAGGACTAAGTCTTCGAAATAGAATCTTTCCACATTGTACAGAAACTGAGTTGGAATAACATGTATCATTACACTGCTATAAGACAAAGTGTATTTAATAAGGCTGAATCTGTACAAGCAGGGTTTCTGGATTTGCTTGATAAAGAGAAGCTAATTTTTATACTGTCCAACCAAGATATTATAAGGTATGTGGCCAAAACTTACTTTAATATTCTCCAAAGAAGATTTTTTATATTTGTGTAAATAGAAAAATTCTTAGATAAAAGTATGGTAATATATATTTGTGTAAATAGAACAATTCTTAGATAAAAGTATGGTAATTCTCATTATTTTAGTCGCATTTGTGTGATTTGTGTTAATCAGACCAGGTTTAATCTGATTAATGTTAGTATGGATATCTTAAACACATTTTCTAACTAGTGGATATTAGTGCCTCTTTTGTTGCTCAGTATTTTATTCTTTCTTTTTTGGCAGTTCTAATCAATAAGATTAGCAAAGATGATTCAGATTTTAGTCTGTAATCATGTAAACAGTGTGTATATACTATATAGTTTTCAGCAGATAGGTATCGATGCCATTCAGGGCATTGAGAACCTATTATGTTCACTAGAGCTGACTATATTTCAGAATGAATAATTAAATAGTTGAAAGGAATTTATCTTTTAGTGCATTAAATCTTGAATTTTTGGTACATGTTGATGCTAAATTTCATTAGCGAGTCTCTTGATTTAAGTAGTTGATAGTTTTGGCATTTTGGAGGTAGACTATTGTCAGATATCGAACTAGTTGAAAATACGAGGGTTGTTAGAAATGTTCGTAGACTTTCTCAATAAACGAGTAAAAATAGAGTGTATGGTGAAAATTATACATATCAGATTTGAATAACAACCAAACCCACTTACATAGTGGCCGTTTCCCAGGGTTGACTGTGACAGGCTCGTCTTAACCATAATATTGGCTTTTGTCGAGGTTTTAGTGTTAAAATTGGGATTGGAAATGGAATCAAATATGGAATAAAACATCGTCAAAAGCCAACATTGTGATAAAGACAAACCTGTCACACTCAACGATGGGAAACGGCTACGATTTTAGTAGGTTTGGTTGTATAACGTGTTTTCGTCGCAGTTTTCTTCAGCGCTGATGTCAATCATTTGCTCGACTCATTTAAAATATACGTTAGTATAACGTCCGTCATATTCATGCCATTTATGAGTTTCCGGAAAACTTTGCCAAATTATCCACTAGATCTACCTTATTTACAAAAAATACCATGATTATAATTATATAAATGATTTTTTTTATATCCCCCCCGAACACAACGCGTAAGGGGGGAGGGGGTCAGCTTATCTGTCTGTCCGTCCGTCCGTCTGTTTGTAGACGGAGTCTTGTGGACACTAAATTTCCAAAACCCCTAGTCAGAATTTAATGATACTTCACAGAAGTGATAAATACAATGACTAGTTGTGCTTGGTCCATGTTTCGGGTCACTAGGTCAAATGTCACAGGGGCTCGAGATAGTAAAATCTTGTGGACGCTAAATCTCCCAAACCCCTGCTCACAATTAAATGATACTTCACAGAAGTGATAAATACCATGCCTGTTTGTGCAAGGTATATGTTTTGGATCACTAGGTCAAAGGTCAAGGTCACAGGAGCTCGAGATAGTAAAATATTTTGGACGCTAAATCTCCAAAACCCCTGCTCAGAATTTAATGATACTTCATCCATGTTTCAGGTCACTAGATCAAAGGTCAAGGTCACAGGGGATCGAGATAGTAAAATCTTGTGCGTTTGTAATCTCCAAAACCCCTGATCACAATTTTATGATATGTACAAAAGTAAGAAGTGCCTTGTTGTGCATGGTCTATGATTCGGTTCACTAGGTCCAAAGGTCAAGGTCAAAGGGACATGAGATAGTAAATTCGTGTGCGTTTGTAATCTCCAAAACTCCTGGTCACAATTTAATGATATTTTACAGAAGTAATAAGTACCATGTCTAGTTGTGCATAGTCCATGATTCGGTTCACTAGGTCAAAGGTCAAGGTCAAAGGGACACGAAATAGTAAATTCGCTTTTAATCTCCTAAACCCCTGATAATAATGTAATGATATTTGACATAGGTGATTAGTACTATGCCTAAGTTGTTGTGCAGGTCCAATAATAATAGCATCAATTGTTACATAAATGTTATATACTGTGTCAGTGGGTTGTTTCTTTTTTTGGGGTGGGGGGGGGGGGTATTCATCACCTTCAGTGATAGTTCTAGTTAAGTAAAGACCTGCTCCAAATATAACAACTTATCGCTCTGTTGCGACTGCGATAATGTATACATATGGAACGCCGTAGCTGTCTAATGTTAAGACATTACGAGTTCTCTTATTAACTAAGTGTACTGTATTCTCTAATTATTGTGATGTCTTGTTGATGAACTGATATATGAACTTATATATTCTTACGTGGTATGCTATCTCTTCCATGTGTCACATATTGTCTCTAGTTCTCATAATATCTTCTAAGTATGTTGTTGCATTGTGAAACATACATGTTATCTTGTCTAAATGCCACGTTTACTTCTCTACATGATATATTATCTTGTCAAACTGACATGCTATCTTGTCTTAACACAGCTATTTGATAACCTGGGTTTACTTGGATGTTAGGTCCCAAAATTAAACCTCATTTTTATTCATGTTTTTCATAATAGCTTTCGTGAGTATTTGTTAAATTAAAAAAAATAATTAAAACATCAACATCACTATTATACATAGCAACCCAACGGCTCTCCAATACGTCACAGAAAGAAAACAATATGTTTCGTCAAATGTCACTGTGCACGTACAAAGTATTCATGATTTGGATGTTTAACATGTTTTGTGAGCCCCAAATGTAATGCGTGCATGATCCTCATTTATTCATGTTAACATGAAATGAGTAAATAAAGGATGTTGTTGTTGTTAACTTTTTCACAAAACATGTAAAAAAAAGTGTGCTTTTATGTCCAAA